>APFE030558824.1:75782-97006 GCA_000404065.3 Pinus taeda | reverse complement strand
GCATCATACTCCTTTTGCATCGCTTCTTTCCATTCATCATGAGAAGCAGCTTCTTTGAAGGAAGTTGGTTCAAAATCTGTAGACAAGTTCAATTCATAATCATAAGAAACATCCATATAAATAGGTGAATTAGAGTCATCTACATCACCTCCATTTTGCCGGTTTGAATTTCTGGTTCCTGTCTTTCCAACTTCATTAGGATGAACACTTTCAAGTGTCTTTATCAGCCACTTTGGGGGACTTTTCTCAAATGGTCTAGGCTGCTCCGTTGATTGAGTTGGGACTAAATCAAGATTGAGTCTCCCAATTCTATCAATTACATCACTAAAAGCATCATCCGTTGTTGGAGTTTCATGCAGGGGAGAGTGTTCTTCAGAAGAAGATTCCACATGTTGATCTAGTATAGGAATCCCCCTTTCAAGATGTGGAATCTGATTATCAAATTCTTGAAATGATTTTGCTTTTGCGAATCTATCCAAGCGATCAAGTTGCCGCTCAGCAACATTGTTAGTTTTGGATGATTCAAGAAAAATTACATCTCTAGATACAACAAACTTTTTATTTACTTCATCATAGAGACGGTATGCTTAGGAGGTGTTTGAATACCCTAGGAAGATACATTTACGACTTCTAGCACCAAGTTTGTTTCTATGTACCTTTGGTATCAAGGCATCACAAGTGGAACCAAAGACCCTGAGATGCTTTACCGAAGGAACATGTCCATACCACATTTCATATGGAGTCTTGTTTCTAATAGCATTAGATGGACATCTATTCTTTATATATGCAACACATAGAACAACATCAGCCCAAAACATTCTTTACATTTTTGAAGAAGAGCATGGATCGTACCATATTTAAGATTGTCCTATTCATTCTTTCAGCTACACCATTCTGTTTCCGATTATAAGGCACAATTGTTTGATGTTTGATCCCATGTTGGCAAGATAGTTTTCAAATTCATTTGATGTGTACTCTTTTCCATTATCAGTGCGAATAGACCAATTATGAGATTGTGCATCATTTTCAATCCATTTATGAAAATTCTTGAATGTTTGAAAAGCATCAGATTTGTTCTTCAATAAATAAACCCAACACATTATGGTGTAGTCATCAATAGATGTCATCATATATTTATTTCCATTTGCAGAAAGAACAGGCATTGGACCACATAAATCTGAATGAATGAGTTCAAGTTTTCTATGTGCTCTTGAATGTGAATCATGAAAAGAATGTTTGCTATGCTTTCCTAGAATGCAAGCATCACATTGCTTAAGTTTCCTAGGAATTGTAGGCAAACCATCAACACCATTTTTCTTCAATAAGTGAAGGCTGTCATAGTTCAAATGTCCAAGTCTAGCATGCCATAATAAACTTGATGGAAGTGTACCTTCTTCATGATGAGAATTGTATGAGAAATGTTGTGCACGAGCAGAGGTACCTTGCAGCTTGGGAAGTCTTTCTTCTTCTATTCCTTTCATGACAAGTGAGTGGTCAGATGCTTTTCTTACCTCAAGCTTGCTATCAAACATATGAATGGAGTGACCTTGTTGGCGGATGTGAACCAAGGACAACAAGTTTCTCTTGAGCTGTGGGAGATATAGAACATGATGCAGAAGAAAGTCTGGAAGACCAGGCAGTTTAAGCTTGATTGTGCCAAGCCCTGATGGCTTGATTTTTGATTGGTCTGCAAAGTATACTACTCCATCAACATTGTCAGTAGATTCTTCAAAAAAATCTATTCTAAGTCATGTGGTAGGTTGCTCCTGAATCAAGCAACCAATCATTTTTCGAAGAAGCAAGTGAAACATTAAATAAATCTTCATTTACTCCAATATTACATTGTGCCACAACATAGTGAGCAGATTCATGTGCTTTACCTTTGTCTGTATCATCAGTTTTACCTATCTGTTGGTTTCTTTGCTGCTCAATTTTGTCCCATGGTAGCTTGCATGTAGAGGCATCATGTGATCCATTTCTTTTCCGGTGTATGCAGTGTAAATCTGCCTTTTCTCCTTGAGAGTGTCTGCCCCCCCTGCCTCTGAAATATCTTCCTCTTCCTCTTCGATCACTTCTTCCTCTTGAAGAATCTTGAGTAGGATGCTTTTCTTTATGAGTAAGACACATAGCCTCTTCAAAAGATTTAGGGGCTATCTTCTTTCCAAAATATCTCTCTTTTAGCAAACTTTTTCACAAGAGAGTCAAAGGTGATATCTTTGAGATTTCCATTTGCTTGCAATGACTCAAGATAATTGGAGTAAGAGATAAAGTCCCTTGAGAGCGATAAGGAATATCCAATTCAACCTTAGTGATTTTATATCATGCATTAAGACTTTTTCATTTGCAGAGCAAGAGGATCATTATTTGCGTTCAAAAGTGAAGAGTTTAATCATGAGTAGAACAACTTCAAGTGCAAATGTGAGTCATAGAGCTTTCAGTTTTGTAAGGCTTCAAAAGCAGTTGAAAATGGCGAAATATGGCGACTCACCTCTTCATTTACAGATGCTGCGATTAATGCATAAGCTTTGCTGTTCTTGTTTTCCCAAATGACGAGCTCTTTGTCAGAGGTAGGCTGTTTTGGCTCTGTCTCCATCTTCGACACACACTCCTTTCCACAACTCATTGAAAATGAGGGTGTGTTTTATCATTCGGGACCACTCAGGATAGTTCTCCTTGCCAGTGAGAACTATTCCCACAATAGATATGATTGAATGCATACTGTAAAAAATACTTCTGCTGATAGAAAAATACTTTTGCCAATATATGGTAAAATTGTACTTCTGGTGGTAATTTTTTTTTTCTTTTTTAAATTACAATTCAAAGGGGCATTCAACACGATTTTTCAAAATGAATTTCATTTTCAGAATGAATTGATGAAAAATAAGGATAATGAATCTCAGATGTATTGAGTTACATGAAAAATAAAGATGTAAATTTATTTGAGGGAAACAGAGTCGGTCGAAATTGGACAGATTTGTTCAAAAATTGGCAATCGTCGGCCGAGAGTTCGATTCCTGCCCCGACACTGACTTCTATTCGTAGCATCTAGCAGTTCGTCCACGCTTGCCAGCAAATTGAATTCGTGTCCGTTCTTATTGTTGAGATTCAGGCGATGAATAAAGCGACACCTCGTGCCGTACGAACACACTCCTGTCGCCGTAAACGCTCAGACGAGAACTTGAATTGTTTTACATGGAAAAAGCAACAGTTCAACGCAGTGTTCTGCATGTGCCATGTCCTTCAATCTAATCTCAGGAGTAACGTTCTTCACAATCACTCACTGCACCAACGTTCTTCACAATCGCTCACCGCACCAGCGATCTTCACAATCGCTGCTATACTCGACGCTTTCTGACTGCATGCAGATAGGGAACACAGTTGAGGATAGAGCTTCATTGGGCCAGCCATTAGCCAAAGGAACTAGGAGATGCGAAGGACATCCTTGGGTCAACATTTGGGAGGAGTTTTGGAGCAAGTTAGTGCAACAAAAATGTAGTTCGAATTATAGCCTTGGAGGACAGTGCAAAGGGCCAGTCTGGGCATCACGTGGTCTTGAGGGAAGGAGCCACAGCATTGGAATCACAACCGAGAAGGAAGGAAATTCATAGGACTCATCCTGGTGATTTGGGGTAGTTTTTGGAGAGTTTTCCCAACTTCACTCAGGCAAGCCGAGTTCACCAGTGGTAGCAGAGGTTGGGCTCCTTGGGGGTTGAATTTTAAAAGTCTGAACTAGGCCATACCCTTCCTAGGTTTTGGTGGGTTTTGGTTGAGGATCCAGGAGTTAAAGTTTTATAATTTTCTAAGTACGGGAAACATTGATTCCAACCTTTTGGTTCCAACAGACATCGCAATTTCTAGGTAGCGTAGTTCAGTTCTAGTGTAGTAGTTGGAAAACCTTCAGATCAACATTTGCTCACCTGAGTTTTGTCATGCTTGTCCTTAGAGACAAGCCCAGGTGCACCATTCCATTTACCATTGTATTTTCTCTTGATGATTTAATAAAATGGCTCAACAGTTCTCTATTTCCAGAGTTTTCATGGGTCCCTGATGTGTATTTCTCATTTTTGGTTGTTGGATTGTTTTGTTGATTTGTTTATCACTTAATTTCCTGTTTGGGAACATTACACTCCTCTTGCTGTAGATTGGACCAGATCCTGTCCCATTTAGGCAATGTGTCTTAGCCTAAGATACTTTGGACAAACACTTGCCAGTCATCTGAGACACTATTCAGTGCCAACTGTAGAAGTTCTGTGGGTTGGGGTGCCTCTCCAATGACTGATAGCTAATCTTGCACTTCTTGTATCTCGGTGAGGAAGCCATCTATGATTTCACCCTTCTGCATTCTTATGCTACCTAGCATCTCTTGGAGAAACATCTTCCGCTACTCGGAAGAACTCTGAAATAGCTCGGAGAGAGCATCCCACATCTCCTTGGCCATACGTTTATCTGCCACATGTGAGACTAGATGATCTCAGACTCCATCCAAAATCATCCTCTTTGCCTTTGCCATTTTGTTTTTGTACTCCTTGAACTAATCGACATCCTGGGGTACTGCTACCACATTCTCCACATAGGCTTTCAGGTAGTATTCTTCTAGAAGGAAGGACATCCTAGCTTTCCAGATGACATAGTTGGAGGCTTCCTCCAACCTATCCTGATCTCTAAGCCGTGCTATGGCCATCTCTGAATCTGGTAAAAAATATCCCTCTTTCCCTCTGTTCGGCTGCTGGATCTGCTACATGCACTATCTTCTGGAGTGAGGAAATCTGCTCACAACTACTGCAACTAGAAAAATTAGATCTCTAAAACTCGAGGCCCCTTGAGAAAAAATTTCCCTGTGTGTGTGCTATTTCTCTTCCATTTAGCGTTGATTCTGCTACTGCAAAACCCTCTATGCCCAAACAAGGAGTTTGCCTTGTGAAAATCTGAGCTATTGTTGCTCCTTCTGCTTGCCAAAATTACTCAACTGGCAAGTCGAATTTTTCTTTCAATCCTGCACTAAAAAATCAAACTTCCCCAAACAATTCGATCTGCCTAGCTTAGGCTCTGCATAGTCTGTAGAAATTCGTTTTGTTGCTGCCTCTGAACAACGAATTTCTACCTCCGCTTCTTAGCTTCCCTGTCTGATCAATCACGCTCTGATACCATGTGAAAATTTCACCGCAAAAATCTTATTGTAGCAGCTGGAAATTATTCTTCTCATTGTTAATTAATTTAACAATTTATTTGCTACAACAAATACTTCTTGTGTTCTTGTCTCTTTGTTTTGGTAGCAGTTTGATGAAGTAAACACACACACTCATCATAAGAAGAAGATCAAGATAAGATAAATAGTAAAAGCTTTTAACAAATTGTTATCAAGTATAGAAGAATCTACCTAATGCTAATTGCCCTAGATTCTTCAACATGGAATCAGAGCTAAGGTGCTAAAGTCAAATGAAGGGCAGCAAAAAAGACATACAAGGATCTGTCTTCAAGGATATCAAAGTAGGTTGAAAGGATTAAAGGAACGAGTATAGAACAAGTAGGTCAACAACAGTCATGGAGTATCAGCTTCAGTAATTACAATCATGCACTTAACCCATGCTCAGTTTGATGAAGTAGGTCAGCGAGCCTCACTTCTTGATCACTGAAGTTTGTCCATGCCATAAAAGAGAGTCTTATATATATATATATATATATATATATATATATATATATATTGCAGAAGTAATCCAAGGAGTAATTCTTACAATCCATGGTTACTTCACTGTCTCAGTATAGTTATTACATCGAGGCAGTTTCGGTGATGAGACAGTCTATCTATACAGTGCCACCCACAGTTTAGTTATGTTATTCATTGATAACTTTGGGTTCTCAGTACATTGCCTCTCTACACAATGCACATAGACATCATTGTGCAGTGCCATACCAATATACTTATCACAGTCTTGAATTCTGTCTATGATTATGATCTCAATAGTATGGTGCTCGGATCAAAACATAGTATCACTAACATGTCAACAATATGTTGAAGTCAAAAGTACCTCAAAAATGAATTGGGAAGGTCGTGAAGCAGTCTCGGTGATATCAAGACCGCTGATGTCATGGTGCTAGAAGGCCTCCAAGGAAGTCACGCTAACAGGATACTAATGATGGCAACTCAAGCAAAAGAAGCATCATGGTGAAGATCTCCTCTACACACACCAAGTATCTTTCAATTTAAAATTCAGATTTTGTTAAATGATTTCATGATTGCAAGGGGATTTATAAATTGATTAGATAATCGGAAGTCCTTGCATAGAATAAGGAGGATTGTCATAATCCTCATAGAAAAGAGAAATCATTGATATCTATGAAAAGGTCTATGAAGGTTAAGCATTGTTTGAATCCATCAAGAGATTCGTAGGATTCATATGATATCACACAAAATTCCTCTCATACCTAAATAGCAAAAGCCGAGACATAAAGAGAGATATATGAAATGCTAGATATACTCTCAGAAATTAAAGTAAAGGTCACATAGACCTCACAATAGTAAAGGTATCAAAGAATGAAGGAACAACTTCATGAGGATCTAGAAAAGATGATGAGAAGGTAGTCATCATTGATGAGCAAGGTAACAAAATATCAATAAACAAAGAAGGTTACCTCACCCGACAATCTCTATGCTAGATAGAGAAAGACAAGTTGCAGTCTATAGGATAAAGGAATTCAACCCCGTGCAGAAAGGAAAAGCAATATTGGTCCTCAAGCAAAGGCAAAAATAAGTATAGTGAAGATTCAATGCTATAGAAAGATTTTGGATGATCATTTCACTGAAAGATGGAGGAAGCTAAAGAAAAGGGCCAAGGAAAGAGGGAGTATCAAATCTCTCCTATGAGTAAGATAGTATCCCTCACAAAAGGGTCCTATCATAAGCTCCTAAATCTTGTGTTATAAGAAATGACAATGATAATAAGATGCATCATGGCATCATGGAAGCATTAGAAACAAGAGATCGTGTCATCACCATGGGAATCATGAAGGACAAAATCCATGGCAGACAAACATGTAGGGTATACAGCTCTTAGGAGCCTCAGTGGACATTAAAGAAAAGAAAGGAGTCATCTAAGGCTCATCATACATAAAGTAAAAAAGGAAATATCTGCTAGTTGGGGATATACAAGATCCTAAAAAAATTCTCTGATGGAATCCTCATCATAGGTTTCACTAAGCTAGAGAGGAAGCAAGTGTTTCAACAAGAACTCCAACTTATGGAATCCATAAGATAACGACGTGATGACATGAAGTAGATGAAGGGATTGAAGATCTCCACTCAAGGAAGCTGCTGGAAGAAGCCTAGATGACCTATGGGTAAAATGAGGTATGTATGCGTGTATTTAATTTTATAATGTCATGTCGTATGGTTGCAGGTAATATAGATCATCATTTATCTTAAGAAGCATGATGAAGAGAAAAAGATCTCCTCCTTTGAAAAGATGTAGAAAGGCATAAGTCACACTGGACGAAATCAACATAATATGTCCTCACATGAAGTATGAAATGGTTGACGAAAATTAAGAAACTTTGATTGAAAGATCCTAGGAATGGAATCTGTGAGGAAGGAAGAAATCGATATGCAACCTTGATGAAAGCGATCAATATCCAAAAGACCAAGAAGACTTGACTAGGAAATCTCCCAGAGAGATATGAAGACTTTGATAATGGAGACCCTTGACAATGGATATCTTTGGGAGGTGTGTCAACATGTATGCAGGATGTTAATACCTACAGGAAGATGTCATGATGAAGATCCATCTCGTAAGGTATGATTTGATTTGATATGATGCTTTAATTTCTTGAGTAATATCTAGATGAGTTCATGTGGTTCTACTAGAACAAGACTTGTAAGAACAAGTACAACCAACATTCATGCGATGGATGGAAACTCCTGAAAGAAGCATGGAGAGAAAAGAAGTAGGCATATGAGGAAAGTTCTAGATGTATGCCAAGAAGGCCACTTTACATGAAGAAATGAATGACATGTTGGAATAAGAAGGAAAGTGATCGATGGCTGTTACCCTAAAAGGAAGAAGCTCAACTAAATTTTCATGACAGCAAGGAGAGAAGTTAATCAAGCAGCTGAAGAACCCACGAAGAAGAAGTTGCTGATGTATGAAAGAGTCCCTAGCTAAGAGGGAGCTCTGACAGGTCCTTGATCAAGAGGGAGTTTGAATTAGATCACCCCTGATTACAAAGGAGTGACAATTGTGTTTTTTTCATGTCATGTGTCATGCACTAGACCAAGACTAACAACTGTAAGTCTAGATGAAGGCCATGAATGGAAATGTAGACACATGATAGACACATCATTCTTGTCTTCACTTGGGAAGAAATAATGGAGGGTTGGGTAATCATCTGGCATCTGATACTCTTTGAGGATGTGTAGGGCATCCAAGATAAGAGTAGGCAAGAGGACCAATATTCTTTGAGGGCTGGGAACCCAAGATAAGAATAGTCCTAGAAGGTCATACTTAGTGAACACTCAGGTGGGTATGTACCTTGAGAGACAATGATGAAGGTGTCTATAAATCATTGGTCTCAGCTTATGGTCTGATAGAGAGATGGAGCTGTTAGTGCCTTGCACTATGACAAAGCTGATTGATATGATGCTATACAGATGGGATTACCAATCCAATTCTTCTTATTAGAAATTCTTCAAATTGAGAATAATCAAGTGCCATTGTGAATACCTCCCTAGTTAAGAGGGAGTGTTGAAGAAAATGTAACTAGGTTTGGAATTTACAAATGTAATTTTGATCTTTGTACTTGTCAAGAAAAATAAATATTAATTATAAGAATGAGTTTCTTGTTCATTTCTTAGAAAATTCAAAGAGTTAATGTCGTGCTCTTCTTGAGCCTATATGTAATGTAAATGAGTCAACCTAGTGTCTAGATCAAAGCCCTCCCAGACAAGTACCATCCCCTTGAAGAAGGCAGCAAGCAAAATGAATTAAGAAGAATAGTCATGTCAGCTTGCAAATTAATTAACTAGCACAGTCATGTCGGCTTAATAAAAGACACAACCGTTCACACTGTCATGTCGGCTCAAATGCATAGGCTGACCACTATATATATGTGGCTAGGGTCTACGCAAAAGGACAGGAACAGAACTCACGTTCCCTTGAAGTTTTGGATGGGAGCTACAGGAAGGGTTTCATATGCCACAGAAAGGCAACGTTGAAGTCTGTCCATAATGCAGGTTGGGTATCTTTTGGGTGAATACCACTACCTCAACACCCTAGTTGCAGTCACTGTCTCGGCATACTTACACTCTCAGAATACTATCTCAGTACTGTTATAGTCTCGACTTAATTGAGATGAAGAGGACTTTGATGATCCTACATTAGCACTCTCTATCTTGCAGTGACATGTTTTGAGTATGATCTCACAGTGTCATGCATTAACTTAACATGTAATCTGGACGAAGTCATGAATTCTGTTTCTGTCATGGATATGTTGAAGACATAGTTACAAAGTCTTGATCATGTAAAAGTTCTCAGTGCAGCTCTCATGAATACACACATATGGACCTCGTTGTTATGATGGTGATCGTGATGAAGATGCAGAGATGATCCCAGTAAAGGCACAGTGGTGATCTCAATGAGCAGTCAAGGTGCAACAATAATGATCTTGGCAAATCAGTAATGATGATGATGATCTTAGCAGTAAGAAGAGGACTGGTGTCTTGGTCTTGGAGTGGCTTGATAGGTCAAGGGTCATGGTCTTGGTATTCGTCAATGAGAATCTCTATAATGAGAATTATGTGCCGGTTTTCCTCTCCAAGCAGGAGAGGTTCTGGCCCTAGAAAAAAGCCACTTCTTGTGTTCTTGTCTCTTTGTTTTGGTAGCAATTTGATGAAGTAAACACACACACTCATAATAAGAAGAAAATCAAGATAAGATAAATAGTAAAAGCATTTCACAAATTGTTATCAAGTATAGAAGAATCTGCCTAATGCTCATTTCCCTAGATTCCTCAACAAATGAGACAAGAGGACACAAGATATAGACTATCAGCGAGGGCCAAAACCTTTCCTTTTGAGAGGAAAACCCACCACAATTCTTCTCTTCTTATAGAATATTCAAATGACGAATTCCAAGATCTATGAGCCTTGACAAACAATATTCCACAGGGGCATGTGGGGGACGCACTTCCTCGCTCCCCCATGCTCCTGGGATGGGGAAACTCTTGGGGAAATGTTTCTCCATGTCGCCTTTTTTGGGGAAACTCAAGGAAACTCAAGGACGATTTTTTCTGATGAAAAAAAGCGCCCTCCCATCTCCCCCCAATTTTTTTTGCTAATGACAACTAAAAACATAAAAAATTAAAATGTTCCCGTAAAGTTTTTTACTAATAACAATTAAAGACAGAAAAAATTACAACTTTTCATATAATTAAAAAAATGAAAAGAAACACTAAAGGATAAATAAAAGCTTGAAAACATAATCATTCACATTTCCATTCATTTCTCATTAACCCTACGATTTTACCTTGCCACCCGACATTGTCCTTCTACTGCTGCTTGACATTTATCTTGTTGCCCGAGATTTTCTTGCTGCTGCTGCTCAACATTTTCCATTTGCAATTTGTTGTGATTCAGATTTTCCATTGACCAACGGCCTAAGACATTTGGAGCTGCAATTTTCATTTTGTGACTTAGAGTTGTCGAATTGGAGCTGCAATTTTCATTTTATAACTTGGAGCCACCGGATTGGAGTTGCGATTTATTATTTAATAATTTTTGAGAAATTTACTAGTATTTATCTGCTTTCTATGTTTACTTTTAGTTTAGTATTCTATGGCTATTTTAGACCTCAACATAATGTCATTGTCATATGATGAATTTACTTTCAATGTGCATTGTGTAATTTTCAATGTCAAATGATTAATTTAATTTAGATGTACCTTGCATAATATTAATGCCCATTGCCAAATGATGAATTTAGATGGAAAATTACATAATGTCAAATGATGGATTCAATTTAGTAGTTTACTTTTGGATTTGCAATTTTACATTGATGATTGCAAAAATGTCAAATGATAATTATGATTCATAATAGTCTAATACAAAATGATGATCATATTTAGATGTACATTTCATAATTGTTAAGATTTACTGTTTACTAACTTAGTTATTGACATATTGCTGGGATTTTATTTTTTATTTTTATATATTAAATTTTTAATAATTTTATAATTTTTATGACTGTGACGTCCACTCGTTTCCCCTCGTTTTGGGGTTGCTTGTATACGCCCCCCTTGTGCGTATCCCCGCTCCCGTGCTTCCCCGTCCCAGAAACTTGGTGGAACATTGTTGACAAAGACCCCTCCAAGATCAAGTCAAATCTCCTTTGATGAACTTGTTCTTCACAAAGTCAACCTTAGTCAAACTGCTTACAAACTGCTACAACTTCTCAAACATCGGACCTGCAACTTCCTAATTTTGGACCTGCAATTTCTTGACTTCAATTTTCGGCTACTGCAGAAACCTTAGCTCTTGCACGCATGGGAAAAAATGGTGATTTCTTCCTTTTTACTCCTGCGCTTGAATTGCTTTTTTCTTCTAGGGAACTCGGCTTGCGAAGTATATCTATTGATGCCCTAACTCGACTTCTCTTAGCAGGTATGCAATTCGGTCTAGTTGCTGCAACGGGTGCCCTATTTTTCTTGCATGTGTGAAGGATAATAGCCAAAAGACAGTCCAAAAACTTTGCTTCCTCCTTTGTTACGTATTTAGGCTTCTTTCTTGTCTTCTTATCCTCCTTGATCAAACTTCTTGAGAGCTGAATGGATGTCCCTTTAAGTGAGGTCGATGTCTCTTATATATAGGCTTCTCTTCTAGGTCGAATAGCCTTAGTGAGGCCGACTTGTCCTTTCATGTAGGCCAACTTGTTGCAGCTAGGTTGACTTGTCTTGGACGGGGACTTTGACATAATCTATGACTCAAATAATTTCTTTTACATGATACATATTACAACATGCCCAATGGGGTTTTCTATACATGACAATGACTCAATTGACTTGTTGATTCAATGATAAAACCTAGAAGCACTCAATGGGTGCTTGACATATGAATAAAATTGACTTGAGCATGAAACCCATGCTACAAAATAATAATAATAATTTTTTTTTATTTTTTCCTCTTTACATCGAATACATAAAATCGTGATTACAATAGACATTATGAAGACCGAACCTAGTTACATTTTTCAACACTCCCTCTTAAGTAGGGAGGTATTCATAATCGATAAAAGGTACTTGGACATTCTCATACTGAAGAATTCTCATAAGAAGAGTCGGATTGGTAAGCCATCTCATAAGCTATTTATTCAACTTATCTCAGTGCATCTCGTCATATCAACCAACATTGTCATATAGCGAGGCCTTGATTAACAACTCTATCTCTCCACAAGAGTAGAGCACACTTATAGGTAGACAAATGATTGATAGACACCTTCATCATTGTCTCTCAAGGCACATACCCCATTCGGATGTTCACAAGGTATGTCCTTTTAGGATCATTCCCATCTTGGATTAATACATCCTCATGGAATTTCTTCTTCTACTACTCTTACCTATTGGATGCCATACCTCATCTTCAAAGAGTATCAAAATCAGTCTCAGATGCTTACCCAATCCTCCATTCTTTTTTCATGGCATGAAGACAAGAATGATGTGTCTATCTCTCCCTACTAACTAGGGAGGATCAACTTATTCCTATAAAAAGAATATACCCAAGCTCCCTCTTAAGAAGGCACTTGTTATCAACAACAACTCTCTTCGGTGGAGATACTTCTAGCTGCTTGTAGGGCTCCTCCTTTCGGCATCGTGTCATGAACTTCAACTACTTGATTGTGGAGCCTTCTTCTTCATAGTGCATCAAACATCTTTTTCATCACTTTCCCCCAACAAAACATCGTGTTGAACCAATAGTCATTTCATCCTTCTCTTCATTGGAAGTGATCTTCTAGTCCATATCTAGTCCATATCTGTTTGCCCTTCATCCAGCTACCTCTTCCAAGTCATCATTCTTCTAGGATCTTCCATTCATTCTCATGAGTGCTATTTGTAGGTGACTTCTACAACCTTCTTTTGGTAGCCCTGTTTCAACTCAACCAGATGATTTCTCAAAATAAATAATGAATATTAAATCAATGTTAACCTTTTTATGATGGCTTTTTGTCATGACATCAACTTCTTGTAGCATCAACATCCTTTCGCATACTTCATGAATCCATCTCCAAGTCATGCCTTACCAAGGTTCTTCTTCTTCAACATACATATCAGGGTCTTCATAGCTTCTTCATGGAGATATCATATCAGATGTTGACCACTTATCTTTTCTTTCTCACAAACTCTTCTTTCACTTTTCTTCATATCTTGATTCCTCAGGATTGTTCATAGTTCTTTCATCATAGGAACCATAGTTGCTAACCACCTCATATTCTCCATGAGGGCATATTATGTTGATTTCATCTTGTCAATAGAAGAGTTCAAGGTATGTTGTCCACATAGCTTCATGCATCATTCTAATGGAAGAGTTTCTTCTTTTTTCATCATGCTCATGAGATGGAGAATTTTAACACATACTTATTTTTGCAACCACACGATGACATGATCTTATCTGAATATATACATACCTTTTCCTTCTTTTGGTCATCTAGACATCCTTTGGCAGATTCCTTTCCTTGCTTGAAGAGGAGAGTACTTCAACCGACTGAACACGCTGCACATCTTTGTCACCATACCATCATCCTTCTAAATTATGGATCCCATACAAAGTGGAATATAGACTATTAGAGAGACACTTGCTTCTTCCAAGTAGAGGTGAACCTTCTTAATGAAGATTCCAATGGAGGATCTTGATGATCCTCTTTCTGCAAATGCTTCTTCGTAATGATGATGATGTATGATGATCTCTTCTATCTTGCTAGATGACTTTCTCCAACCATGTAAACTACTACTTCAGTTTTCCTTATATGCTTCCAATGGAGATGCCATGAGCTACTCTCTTTCTATCATGATGACTGCTTCAGCCATGTAGACTTCTACTTCAACTATCCTTCCATGCTTCTATGATGATGTCATCTTTATCTCAGCTCTAATTCATCTATCATACTTGTGATGCTTTACATCATGATTGCTATCTTTTACAAATTTGAAAAGAACTTAGTGTATGATGTCATTTTAGTCATAGTAGAGGTCTTTCACCTCTTTTTTTTTTTTTTTTGCAGGTTCTTCCACTTCTTCATTGACATGGGCTTCATTTCTTTCACTTCTCTTCTTAATGTCCTTCTTGAGTTTAGGACAATTCCTTTTGTAGTGCCCATATTCATTACACTCATAGCATTGGATCTTTGACATATCAATTCTCTTTTGAGACTTCTTTTAAGGCCCAAACTTTCCAAAATTTCCTTTCTTCCTTGTTGATGATGTATATGCTTGAACTTGTTCATTTGAGCCAACATCGTTCTTCATCTTTAACCTGGATTCTTCAATCTTGCATAATGACCATAGATCGATGAATGGGGTGGTTTCCTTCTTCCCATAGATGTTTGACACAAAGTTGTCCCATTCATTAGGTAGTGCATTGAGCACACTGGTGGTCATTTCTCGATTAGACATTACTTCTCCAAGTTCTTGTAGTTGATCTCTAATTTCAGATACCTTCATGAAATATGAAGCTATCCCTTCTTCCCTTGAGATTTTCATCTTGTATAGTTCGGTTCTTAACGATACAATCTCTCCTCTAGTACTTATAGAAAATAACTCCACCAATTTGTCATAGGTGTCCTTTGCTGTCTCCAACTTTGCAACATAAGGGATGAGAGGATCCTTGATTGACTCTACAAGGATCCTTGATCTCTAACTTCAAATACCTTCATGAAATATGAAGCTATCCCTTCGTCCCTTGAGATTTTCATCTTGTATAGTTTGGTTCTTAATGATACAATCTCTCTTGCAATACTTATAGAAAATAACTCCACCAATTTGTCATAGGTGTCCTTTGCTGTCTTCAACTTTGCAACATAAGGGATGAGAGGATCCTTGATTGACTCTACAAGGATCCTTTGTGCCCTATCTCTCCTTTCATGTACGTTGACAGTGCTTGAGATTTCTCTTGAGCTGGTTTGGTGATGGAGCCCTTTACATATTCAATGAATTCATTCTCCATGAGATTTAGATCAATTCTCTTCTTCCATGCAAGGTAGTTCGAGGTCCCAATCAATTTGTTGTTCTCCTTGCAGAATGAAGTCATTTGATTAGTAGATTGAGACATAAAAATATAGAATACTTACTTGTCAAGTGAAGATGTTTCTTGATGATGATGTGTTCTTTGATGATGACGACGATGCCTTCTTAATGATGATGACGCTTGAAACTGCTTCCAAACTGCTGCAACGTCTCAAACTTCGGACTCACAACTTCTTAATTTTGGACCTGCAATTTTTGGCTAATGCAGAAACCCTAGCTCTTGTACGTGTGGGAAAAGATGGTGACTTCTTCCGTCTTTCTCCTTCCCTTGAATTGGTTCTTTCTTCTAGGGAACTCAGCTTGCAAATTATACCTATTGATGCCCTAACTCGACTTCTCTTAGCAGGTCTATAATTTGGTCTTGCTGGCCCTATTTTTCTTGCACGTGTGAACGGTAATAGCCCAAAGTGTGAAAATTCTTGAATCTAACACATCAGAAACCCCTACTGCAATTACTGCTTTACAATGTCCTACTTGTTCTTTACATTAACAAGTTATTTAATTGCATAAACATCGAAGTAAACATTATTGCAACCTTCACAGATATACAAATCATGCATTGAAATAAATAGAGACAATAACACAAGGGACACTGTTATTTTTGGACAATCGTCCCCGGAAAACCCAATTCGGGAAAACCGGTGCAGCTTATAAAGGGTTTTGTATTATTAAGCAGATTCGTGAACACAACTAGGGTGCCAGAAATGGCTCACCCAAAAAGAGAATATCCTTGGCAGTGGTACCTCTATCCGGAGATAGATATTCCGGCAAATCAGCAAATAGATGATCAAACCCCACAGTGACTCTGGCTATTCCCCATGCTGGCCAGCGAAAGTTGCTCCAAGAACTGCTCTGGAACTGCATCACTCCTCCAGGAGCCGCGTCACCCTCTCCCGACTCAGAATCTGCTGATCTTCTCTCAGTCTGCCCCACAGAATCTCCTCAGCGCTGCCTCTGAGACTCAGCGTCTACCTCTGCGGCTTCTGCGTCTCATTGCGTCAACTTTACGACCTCTGCGTCAGCCCTTTTAGGGCTTGCACTGTCTCTCCTGGCACCGCGCTACCTCTATGCTATGTATTCTTCAGCCTTGGATGAAAATACCTTGCTGAACTGCCCCTCACTGCAACTCTGATCACTAACTCGATTTTCTCAACAAACCTCGCTCCAGAAAATCGAATTCTTTGATCACTTGGTGTGTCTCCAACTAACCCTCAAGCCTCCTCTTATACTTTTCCTGTTAATTCTTCAACGACCGAGATTAAGTCCCTAATGAATGACTAAGATTAAAATTGGCTTGATCCTCATCACTTAGAACTTTCTCACCCATATTTTGTTAATACACATTAATATTTTTATTTTCCTAAGTTTAGACTTAGGAACCCACTAAAAATATTAATTATTTTAATAACTCCTCATCCGGGTGGAATTTCTCCAAACGATTTCAGGGTCTTGGAGATCTCATATGCCTTAGCCTCTCCACCAATTTTCAAGACTAGAGCACATCCGATGCTACCCAAATTCAACACAAAGATAGTCCAAAAACTTCGCTTCCTCCTCTCCTTTGCTTGGTATTTAGGCTTCTTTCTTGTCTTCTTATCCTCCTAGATCGAACTTCTTGAGTGCTGAATGGATGTCCCTTTAAGTGAGGTCGATGTCTCTTATATATAGGCTTCTCTTCTAGGTCGAATAGCCTTAATGAGGCCAACTTGTCCTTTCATGTAGGTCGACTTGTTGCAGCTGCGTTGATTTGTCATGGAGGGGGCTTTGACATAATCTATTGTTGATTTGGGGTAGCATCAGATGTGCTCTAGCCATGAAAATTGGTGGAGAGGCTAAAACACATGGGATCTCCAAGACACATAAATGGTTTGGGTAGATTCTACCCAGTTTAGTAGATATTAAAATAATCAATATTTTTAATGGAGTTCCTAAGTCTAAGCTTAGAAAAAATAAAATATTAATGGGTATTAATAATAAACAGGGTTAGAAGATTCTAAAAGACATGGATCAAGCCAAATCTAATCTTAGCCTTTGATTAGAGATATAATCTCGGCCGTTGAAAGACCAACAGGAAAATTATAAGAGTAGGCTTGAGGGTCAGTTGGAGAATACACCATAGTGATCAATCATTCGATTTTCTAGAGTGGGGTTTGCTAAGAGAAATCGTATCAATGATTAGTTTGCAGTGAGAGGTAGTGAGTACTAGACAGAGATAGTGCTGGAAGACTAGCGCAGAGGCAGACGCAGAAGCCAGAGGGAGCCACGCAATAGCTAGTAGAGACAACGCAGAGGCCAGAGGGCCTGCATCATCTACGCAGAGGTTGATGGAGTGACGCAGAGAGCCAGAGAGGCTGCGCAGAGCCTCAGAGAGATGACATAGGGCATTCTCAAGCTGATGCAGAGGCCAGGAGGGCTGACGTAGTGCTTTAGTTGTGCTAGAGAGGGTTTCGTGGGGCATATTTTCTGAATATATGCTTCTAAATAGAGAGTTATTACTGCCAGATTATTTTCTCTGTCAGGTGAGCCGGTTCGGCACCCAGTTGTACTCAGATAGACTGCATAATAAAATAACCCTCATAATTCTGCACCGGTTTTCCCTAGTTGGGTTTTTCCAGGAAAGAGTTGTCCAAAAATAACGGTGTCACTTGTGTGTTTTCTATTTCTTTCAGCTGTTGGTCTGTAGATGGTTGAGACTGTATTGTGTTTATTTCGTTATTTGTATGTTCAAATAACTTGTTCGTAATTAACAAGTAGGAGAAATAAACCAGAGAATACAAATAAAACTTCTAACGGGTAATACTTAGAAATTTCAACATGGTATCAAAGCATGGCTGCAGATCACAGGAGATTTGAAGGCACCAATTGAAGCAGAGCATTTGCAGCAAGAACATCTTTCCCAAGTGACAAAAGCTGTTCCTAGCAGAAAGCAATAGAGAAGGCTTGACGCAGAGGGACTGCATCATCAGATCGAGCTAGAGAAAGGTCAGCGCAGAGGCTGAGGGGGTAGAAAAAGGGCTCACGAAGAGCCATGAAGAGACTAGGAGGGTTGACACAGTTGGCTTGGGGAGTATTTTAGGTAGTGTCGGGATTGTGCAGAGCCTAGAGGCTCAATCCTTCAGCTGTTGTGGTAGATGGGGTGTTGTTGCTGCTGAGACAGAACAATACCTAACGGGGCAAAACCAAGGTAGAGGGAGTCGCTCCCTAGGCCGATTTCTAGCCAAGAAATCTAGATCAGTGTTGCAGGTTCATAGGAGATCGGAGAGGTGCGACTCGACGGTTGGCAGGCGGATTTTTAGGAGGGAAATCGAGACTCAGAGGAAGTTGAAGAGAGAACTTCCAGAGGGAAGTAGAGACTCGAAGGAGTCGAAAGGAAGAGCAGAGAGATGGGCATGAATGAACTGAGGGATTAGGACAAGCTTGACGAGGCGTCCAACTTTGTGTTCTGGAAGGCCAGGATCTTGTCCATTGTAGATAGACATCGCATCAAGGCCTTGGCCTTGAGAACTGTGGCTATCCTAGTTGACCTGGCTAACAATGAAAAGTACGAGGAGGCAATGGCCAAGGCGAAATGCATCATCCTTGATGGGCCAATGATCATGTGGTCCAACATATTGCCGAGAAGGAGACGACAAAGGAAATGTGGGACACCTTGAAGACGTTGTACCAGCATACTTCTGTGCAGATACTAGAGAATCAGCTGTGGTCATTGTTGACCCTGCCGCCCGCACCTACCTACCAGTTAGCGAGAAAAGCCTTCAACCCCACAAGGTGTGGTTGGTGGCAGGGAACTCAGAGAAGGCGCTGTCACACTGATCCCAACTCTCTCCGTTTTAGCTATCTCCTAGGCTAGCTAAGGGGGGTGGTCCCTAATGGAAAGCTAAGCTAAAAGCTAAGATGTAAAGTTCTAGGAGAATTATTTGAGTTAAATAAGATTGTTAATCTGAGATCTATAAGCAAAACATAGTATAAGCAATAGCCATCAACCATACAATAAACATGAAACACATAAATGACTAGTGCCTTAAAAACGTTGCTCTTTCAAAAATAAAAAAAGATTTTTATTTGTATTTCTTTTTATGCTCAGAATGAAAACAAATGCTTTTAAATGAAAGGAGAAAATTTGTTTGAACTTTTCAAAATAGAAACTAAGCTAAGGGCTCCAGAAACTCCCTCTTGAGTAAATGCTTTTTTTGGTGTCTAATGAGCTTGCTGGCTTGAACAGCATGTGGGACCCTTGGTATCCTTGGAGGTGACTATTCTCGCTGAAGAAGTCCTCGCACTCCAACAGAGCTGGCAACCTGTCCCTTGAAAACACAGAAAATACTTGCAAACGAATTGTTAGTGCAAAAAGAGACTTGGCATATAGAGACCAAGTTAAGCTTGTCCTTCAACCGAGAATGGACAAGCTACAACAAGTGTACAAGATATACCAAGTCCAGAAGAGATTTGAGATAACTGCAAATCTCTCCTCCCTAAACAATGATGCCTTCAGGCAAAATGAAAAAACAACTAGATAGCAAATGAAAATCACATGAATATTAAACGACACAGGTATACCTCATGTACCAAGGCATGCACCACAAGAGAAGCTGGTAACCCCAAAGACTTTTATTTGTTAATGTGAATGCTGAGTACAAAATCCGGCAGAGTCTCTGCCAGCCCAAAGCTCGTTCTATGATGATACAATAAGAGCCCAAGGCTCATATAAATAGGAAAATGGGAGACAATCCCAAGGCAAATTCCAATGACAAGTGGCAATCAGGTGAAGATCCCAATGAAGCAAGAAGAATGACAAGTGGCTGCTATGAATGCTTGTGATCCTGGAGATAACTGCTGATATCCTGTGATAGCTGAAGATAACTGCTGATATTGGATTGGCTGCCTTTGTAACTTCTTTTAAACTGCTGAGTAACATGCTGTCCCAACTGATGTAAACTGCTGTTTATTTCCACGTAGATTGCTGATTTGAATGCTGGAATATATTGCTGTGTATGCCCATGATAAATGTTGTACAGATCAGCGTTAGACACTGTTTGATGCCCACGTTAGATGCTGTCCAGATCCACGTTAACTTGCTGAACAAGTGTACGGCAGAACTGCCCACTTAACTGCTTTTAAACGCTGTGTATATGCCAACGTATATAGCTGTTGACTTGCTGCGTGAGTGGCTGTGTTGACTACCAAACTGCTGTCCATTGGCTGTCCTGCGTAATATGTTGTTTGACTGCCGTACGGGCTGATGTTTTAATTGCTGAATCATGCGATATTTCCGTACGGACTTTGCTTGGTATGCTGCTGGAGATATCTGCGTTAATACCTTTTGACTTGCCACTTAAACATTGTTTTGACCATGCGTTGGATTCTATTTGCTAGCGTACGGATTTTTATGGCTTGACTGCCGTACGGAATTGGATAGGCTGGGCCAGCGTATTTTCTTTGGATGGCTGAGTGAATGGGCCCCACATGCCACTCACTAATGTTAACCATTTTTTAATTTATCAACCTCAAGAATTAAATCAAAGTGGAATTCAAAAATTTCATTGCCTTATGAACTCAACGTGGGCCCCTTTTGACTTTGACTTTTTGTTGACTTTCTTTGACTTTGACTTTCTGCTGAAACTTTGACTTGAGGTGGGCCCCACATTGCTTGCCACATCACCCTTGATCATCTGCTTGACTTCCATGTCAAAATTTGACTTATTTTGACTTTGGAAAAAATTTTAAATTTTTCCAATTATTCATTTTTTTGAAATTTTTCTTCATTTTTGCCACTGTCACTTGAAAAATCGCCTTTTGAGGGACTCTGAGTCATTTTTGACTCCCAAAGTAGGCTCTAGGAGAATGCTAGGCCTCTGAGGATGAATTTCGACTGGTCATACGCCCCAGACATCTCCTAAGGCCACTTATTTATGCCTTTACATGAAAAATAATTAAAAAATCCCGTT
>APFE030558824.1:4610-60752 GCA_000404065.3 Pinus taeda | reverse complement strand
CATTCGGTTTCGAGGGCCCTCTATTGAAACCAGGAATTTCAGATTTTCCTGATTGCCTTCTAGCCCTTTCTATCTTTAAGGCTTCAGATTGAGCTACACTTAGATTCGCAGGCTCCTTCCTCCTCAACTCATAGGCAGTGTCAACCCCAAAAGCATCTAGATATGAGCACAAAAGAAATTCATCAGGAGGTTTAACAGTAGCAGGCATGCTTTTTACTAATTCATTGAATCTCTTGTTAAACTCCTCCATGGTCTCATTCTCATTTTTCTTCATGTTGCTAATAGCATTGATCAGATGCCTATTTTCCTTCTTCTCTCCAAACTTATTTAAAAAAGCAGTCAGCATGGCTTGTAAAGAGTCATATGAGTTAGCACGTTGCTCAGTGAACCATTCAAGAGCATCATCTTCTAAAGAGAAAACAAAAAGCCTCATCTTCACATCCTCATAATTAGCAGTGTTACACCATTTAAGGATACAAATATTAAAGTTTTTCACATGTGATGTAGCACTAATGGCATTGTTACCTTGAAAGGAAGGCAACTTTTCAATAGCCTTGTCAGGGATATTGTGAGGATAGCCATTTATGTTAGTGAAGTCACAGGGAGCAAAATGATCATTCATGATGCTAGGCTCCACTTGATCTTCAAAAAAGCAAATGAATATCAGAAATAGCGTCTTGCCAAAGACTAGCAAGAGCTCTACTATGAGAAAGTCTATTCAGCCTCTCTCTAAAAACCCTTTCAGGATCAGGAGAGGGGCTAACTAGACCAATTGAAGTTCTCCTGGTAGAGACTCTTGCAAAATTTGGATTGAGTGGAGTCGCCACTTGAACAAGAATCTAAATCTAAAGCTCAAAATGCTAAAATCAAAAGGTTAGTCGATTTCCCAGGTACAAGAAAGCTTGTCCCCGGCAGCGGCGCCAAAGAATGTTGACCCTGCCGCCCGCACCTACCTACCAGTTAGCGAGAAAAGCCTTCAACCCCACAAGGTGTGGTTGGTGGCAGGGAACTCAGAGAAGGGGCTGTCACACTGATCCCAACTCTCTCCGTTTTAGCTATCTCCTAGGCTAGCTAAGGGGGGTGGTCCCTAATGGAAAGCTAAGCTAAAAGCTAAGATGTAAAGTTCTAGGAGAATTATTTGAGTTAAATAAGATTGTTAATCTGAGAGCTATAAGCAAAACATAGTATAAGCAATAGCCATCAACCATACGATAAGCATGAAACACATAAATGACCAGTGCCTTAAAAACGTTGCTCTTTCAGAAATAAAAGAAAAGATTTTTATTTGTATTTCTTTTTATGCTCAGAATGAAAACAAATGCTTTTAAATGAAAGGAGAAAATTTGTTTGAACTTTTCAAAATAGAAACTAAGCTAAGGGCTCCAGAAACTCCCTCTTGAGTAAATGCTTTTTTTGGTGTCTAATGAGCTTGCTGGCTTGAACAGCATGTGGGACCCTTGGTATCCTTGGAGGTGACTATTCTCGCCGAAGAAGTCCTCGCCCTCCAACAGAGCTGGCAACCTGTCCCTTGAAAACATAGAAAACACTTGCAAACGAATTGTTAGTGCAAAAAGAGACTTGGCATATAGAGACCAAGTTGAGCTTGTCCTTCAACCGAGAATGGACAAGCTACAACAAGTGTACAAGATATACCAAGTCCAGAAGAGATTTGAGATAACTGCAAATCTCTCCTCCCTAGACAATAGTGCCTTCAGGCAAAATGAAAAAACAACTAGATAGCAAATGAAAATCACATGAATATTAAACGACACAGGTATACCTCATGTACCAAGGCATGCACCACAAGAGAAGCTGGTAACCCCAAAGACTTTTATTTATTAATGTGAATGCTGAGTACAAAATCCGGCAGAGTCTCCGCCAGCCCAATAGCTCGTTCTATCATTGTACAATAAGAGCCCAAGGCTCATATAAATAGGAAAATGGGAGACAATCCCAAGGCAAATTCCAATGACAAGTGGCAATCAGGTGAAGATCCCAATGAAGCAAGAAGAATGACAAGTGGCTGCTATGAATGCTTGTGATCCTGGAGATAACTGCTGATATCCTGTGATAGCTGAAGATAACTGCTGATATTGGATTGGCTGCCTTTGTAACTTCTTTTAAACTGCTGAGTAACATGCTGTCCCAACTGATGTAAACTGCTGTTTATTTCCACGTAGATTGCTGAGTTGAATGCTGGAATATATTGCTGTGTATGCCCATGATAAATGTTGTACAGATCAGCGTTAGACACTGTTTGATGCCCACGTTAGATGCTGTCCAGATCCACGTTAACTTGCTGAATAGGTGTACGGCAGAACTGCCCACTTAACTGCTGTTAAACGCTGTGTATATGCCAACGTATATAGCTGTTGACTTGCTGCGTGAGTGGCTGTGTTGACTGCCAAACTGCTGCCCATTGGCTGTCCTGCGTAATATGTTGTTTGACTGTCGTACGGGCTGATGTTTTAATTGCTGAATCATGCGATATTTCCGTACGGACTTTGCTTGGTACGCTGCTGGAGATATCTGCGTTAATACCTTTTGACTTGCCACTTAAACATTGTTTTGACCATGCGTTGAATTCTATTTGCCAGTGTACGGATTTTTTGGCTTGACTGCCGTATGGAATTGGATGGGCTGGGCCAGCGTATTTTCTTTGGATGGCTGAGTGAATGGGCCCCACATGCCACTCACTAATGTTAACCATTTTTTAATTTATCAACCTCAAGAATTAAATCAAAGTGGAATTCAAAAATTTCATTGCCTTATGAACTCAACGTGGGCCCCTTTTGACTTTGACTTTTTGTTGACTTTCTTTGACTTTGACTTTCTGCTGAAACTTTGACTTGAGGTGGGCCCCACATTGCTTGCCACATCACCCTTGATCATCTGCTTGACTTCCATGTCAAAATTTGACTTATTTTGACTTTGGAAAAAATTTTAAATTTTTCCAATTATTCATTTTTTTGAATTTTTTCTTCATTTTTGCCACTGTCACTGGAAAAATCGCCTTTTGAGGGACTCTGAGTCATTTTTTGACCCCCAAAGTAGGCTCTAGGAGAATGCTGGGCCTCTGAGGATGAATTTCGACTGGTCATACGCCCCAGACATCTCCTAAGGCCACTTATTTATGCCTTTACATAAAAAATAATTAAAAAATCCCGTTTTGCGGGAAATTTTTAACTATTAAAAAATCCTACTTAGGCCTAGCCAAATTCCACGAAACTTTTCGTGTGATCTAGTATGGTAATATAGATCGACCCTAGACACTAAGATGTGTCAGGGGCTCAATCTTCAAACTGTCACCTCGGCTTTGGGGTGTGCACGAGTGAAAAAATCCAGAGAATTATCCGCCTCTGAAAAAGAAGGGAAAGGAAAGGGATAATTCACCGGATAAAAAAAACACTCCAAGGTGTACTCGTTTGCTGATCAAGTCTCATATCCTAGGCCTGTTACAAATTCAAGAAACATCATACTAGCATCACTTATTACAATTCCCCGTAGGGTGTGGAATCTGGGTACAAACGAAAAAATATGGATGAGAAGATAGAAGGGAGTTAAAACTCTGTTGACTGATGACATCTGATGGTACAAGTGTCCTCTGGATCATCCTTGGGCATGGAGTCTTCACCAAATCATCAGGTGCTACTCCAGTAGTCAACAGTCATATCAGATGCAGAAGGGGGAGTAGATAGATCACTTCCTTGACAGATTGAAGGAGATCTGGGACCAATTGACTTCCACAGGCGCCACGCCGGATCAGAAGTTGATGGTGAGGATCGCTCTAAACGTAGTCTCCGAGGAGTGGGAGACATTTGTCTAGAGCATTCTGGGTAGGGTGATTCTTTCAGATGGGGAAGAATTGTGGGTGACTCTTCGTCAAGAAGAGATCAGACGATTGTCCAAGATGGGAAGTAGGAGCAAAGGAGTTCGGATCAAGAAGGAAGAGGAAGAGGATGCAACTCTGGCATCTGCAAGGAAGCATGAGAAGAGGAAGAAAAAGGACCTCTCTAAGATAAAGTGCTTCAACTGTGGGGAGCTGGGGCATTATGCCAACTAGTGTCTAAGGAAGAAGAATAAGGGAGAGGCATCTGACTCCAAGGTAGTGCCAACGAAGGTGGAAAAGGAGGTAGAGGAGGATGACGATTATGCCGTTAGTGCTCATGTACCTCTAGAGAAGAGGTGGGAGATATCGAGATGTAGTCAAGAGGACTACAGACGATGAGTGGCAGGATCCTTGAGGTACCCAAAATCTTGGATTATACCTTGCTATGCAAGCCTTGAAGAGAGAGTAGCATGACGGTGGATGTCGGTAGAAACGGATGTAAATGAAGCGACATAGAGTGCTACAGTGCAATAGTCTTGGGCAGCGCAGATTTAGTAGGCTGTGACAATGTGAGAGGCATAGAGGATGTTGCAACAAGTGCAGGATAGCATAGAGATGTTTGCAGCGGTGCAAGAGGCAGGGAGTTGTTGTAGTAGCGCAAAGGCAGTAGAGGGAGCACGAGATAGCGACTGAGAGAGCTTCAACATCGAGATTGTTTCTAGCCTGACATGGATGTCAGTAGTTGGGTGGATCAACTACTTACTTCTCAGTAGCTGAGTTGCAGTGCAGTAGCAGTTGGCAGTAGCATGATGCAACATGATGGGAAGGGGTTGCAGTGTAGATGCAGTGTTGGGAGAAAGGACCAACAACAACACAGATCTAGAGGGCGCTGCTGTACGAATGCAGCAATGGTAGTGTCTGGGCCATGGGAAGTAGTATAGGATGCAACAGTGCAGAGGATGTTGGCGAGGAAGCCTAGCATCAACACAGGTACCAGTGCCATATAATCAGAGTGATGCTCAGTGTGGAGTATTACTAGAGCACAATCCTTGCTAAGAGGGAGTGTTGATTTGGGGTAGCATCGAATGTGCTCTAGCCATGAAAATTGGTGGAGAGGCTAAAGCACATGAGATCTCCAAGACCCAGAAATGGTTTGGGCAGATTCTACCCGGTTTAGGAGATATTAAAATAATTAATATTTTTAATGGAGTTCCTAAGTCTAAACTTAGGAAAAATAAAACATTAATGGGTATTAATAAAACTAGGTTAGAAGGTTCTAAAAGACATGGATCAAGCCAAATCTAATCTTAGCCGTTGATTAGAGATGTAATCTCGGCCATTGAAGGACCAACAGGAAAAGTATAAGAAGAAGCTTGAGGGTCAGTTGGAGAATACACCAGAGTGATTAGTCATTAGATTTTCTAGAGTGGGGTTTGCGAAGAGAAATTGAATCAGTGATCAGTTTGTACCGAGGGGTAGTGAGTACGAGACAGAGAGGCAGAGATAGTGTCGGAAGACCAGCGTAGAGGCAGAGAGGCAGACATAGAAGCCAGAGGGAGCCACGCAGAGGCTAGCAGAGACAGCGCAGAGGCGAGGAGGGCCCGTGTCATCCATGCAGAGGCTGCTAGAATGACGCAGAGAGCCAGAGAGGCTGCGCAAAGCCTCAGAGAGCTGACATAGGGGGTTTTCAGGTTGACGCTGAGGCCAGGAGGGCTGACGCAGTGCTTCAGTTGTGCTGGAGAGGGGTTTGTGGGGCATATTTTCTGAATATCTGCTTCCGAATAGAGATGTATTACAGTTGGATTATTTTCTCTGTCGGGTGATATGGTTTGGCACCCAATTGTACTTAGACAGACTGCATAATAAAATAACCCTCAGAATAGATGCATCGGTTTTCCCATGCTGGGTTTTTCCAGGGACGAGTTGTCCAAAAATAACGGTGTCACTTTTGTGTTTGCTATTTCTTTCAGCTGTTGATCTGTAGATGGTTGAGATTGTACTGTGTTTATTTCGATATTTATATGTTTAAATAACTTGTTCGTAATTAACAAGTAGGAGAAATAAACGAGAGAATATAGATAAAATTTCTAACGGCTAATACTTAGAAATTTCAACATCTATGACTCATATAATTTCTTTTACATGATACAACATGCCCAATGGGGTCTTCTATACATGACAATGACTCAATTGACTTGTTGACTCAATGATAAAACCTGGAAGCACTCAATGGGTGCTTGACCTATGAATAAAATTGACTCAAACATGAAACCCATGCTACAAAATAATAATAATAAATTTTCTTTTCCTCTTTACATCAACTACATAAAATCATGATTACAATGAAGACTGAACCTAGTTACATTTTTCAACAAATCTTACCTTCGGGGTTGGGAGTGTTGGAAAATCAATAGAAATGACAGTTAAAATGATTTTCTTCTTAATGACATTAACTTGTGATATTTTCATTATTAGTAGTCAATTTCTTAATTATGTTTTCTTATCATCAAGATTAATGCCAAGCAAAAAAAGAGAGAACACAAGATATAGGTAGGCTGCCAGGGCAAAACCCTCCTTGAGGGGAAAACCTAGTTACAAAGTCTTCCTTTAGTAGATTCAAAAGATGAGACGACCAAGACCCATACAATTTGAACCATGACATCCTCCATCCATCAAGTCAATTTTGTTATGCATCAGTTCCATGGCTTCCTGTAGGGGTCAGTCTTCTTCACACTTGTCCAATCCGAGCTTCTTCATCTTTGATTGCATCATTATAATAACACTGAGATACTGTGGACATATCACTTTAGTACCACCGAACTGAAGTCACTACAATGCATCACTGAATGGAGGTCACTGTAATCTGAACTGTCTATACTGAGATATCCAAGATTCCAAACTTCTCTGTGCAAAGGTACTGCACATATATCTCTGAAACCCTATACAAACTTCTGTGTCATCTCTGAAAATTTCTCTGAAATAATGCGAGTTTTGTGATTGGTGTTTTGCGAAAATCCCAAGCGGGTATATATATAGTGGTTGCCCCATGTTAATAGGTCGACATAACATTGTGAACAATTGCGTCTTAATTATTGAGCCGACATACATATTCTTTCATTTGTGTAGGTTGACATGTGATCTCCATATGAAATTTGACTTGATGGAGATTCTTTCAACAGCAAGGAGACTTCAATGAATGGAGGAGTCTTTACAATTTTTTTTTACAATAACCTAAAGCCTACAATGGAGGCTTGACGTATACATTTGACCCAAGCATGAAACCCATGCTTTAATAAGTCAAATCAAATTAATAATACAAATTCTTTTCACTTTCTTTTGGCAAATATGTTACATTTGACTCAAGTACAATAATGAAGACCAAACCTAGTTACATTTTCCAACAAGGAGGCCCACCTTCAAACATATGATCATGACATATGAACGAGGGCACACAATCGCTGGCTCAAGTGGCGGAGAATAAGAGCACATCAAGCTATCTGGTGGCTGCCAGGGGCTGCCGGCTGAAGACAAAGCTAGGAGAAAATTTTCTCCTATAGGGGTCACCCACTAGTGGTGGGTAACACTTTTCATTAGGGATGAATTGACTTGAGGGAGGGGCGACTTGACTATCTTAGAGCCAAAAATTCAAATTTGAAATTTCAAAATTGTCTTTTTCAAATCCAACATGAAAAGCATGTCTTACAATAATTCTGTCAAGGGCTAAATAATCAAAATGACATGAACATGTGTTACAAATTCTTTATACATTACAATGCCCAGAAATATAAATTATGAAAACTGACCATAGCTACAAAATTCAACAATCTTCAACTATAAATAAACAGAGAAACAATAATGTATTAAGTAGCTTAATTTGAACTGCAAATGCTGCACAATATTCAACTAAAGGCACATGTTGCAACTTGCAAGGTGCTACTTGTATTCAGCCATTTTAATCAATAGAAACAAATAACTGGATATTCCAAGAAGAGTTGAAGGTAGAGATGCATAGTAAAACTACAGGACCTAAGTTTTGCTTCTAAATGAAAATAACCACTATTAATTGCAATTTACTGCATACAAATATTATGAAGTCTAAGAAATCTAATATATAGGCTATCTGAGATTTTATCGCCTCCTCCATTTCAAAATTTAACTTGTATCTGCATGCTGTATTTGCATTCTTTTCTTTTCTGATTTCGCTTTTAATAATCTTTTTGCAATTAGAATATTTTTACATGAGGATTTAGAATTTCAAGGATTGCATTTGTCTCTCAGTGATTTTGTTGAGGCGACCTTGTTGATTGGAGCTTGTTTATTGTGTTATGGATTCACTTGCCAGGTGGTGGGGAAATGATTGATGATGTATTTCTGGACCATTCTACATACGCAGAGCCTCCCTCTAGGTAAGAGTTTTTTCCATTTCTCTCACAAAACTTTGGATTGGTAACTAGAATATGTTCACTGAAATTGCAGTTGCCATAAATTGAATCTTTCTGCTAATTGCCTGAAGAATTGTGTGTCTTCTATGAAGCAGTGTGTCAATAATACCAAGGTCCAAAACTATTTCATAATCATTTTGTTAAACAGTGTACAGTTATATTTTCTGGAACTATTCCAGAGTACATTTTTCTTAGTTCAACATTGATTGAACATGAATCTGCTGCATTTCTATTTTGAATGATAGATTGCATTTTTCCTTTAAGGAGATTAAACAGATTTTAAATTATAGGTAAAGATCACAGTGCCAATTACCATATTTGTTAGGGATGCTTTTCGTGACTTGCTTTGGTGGTGGTAAGGACTGTATTGAATTGTATACCTTTTTGAGGTAGTATCCTTGACTGAGGTGCATGTTTCTTTGTTATAGATTCGAGGCGGGCACTCCAGCTATTGGTGAGGCCATAGGACTTGGGAAAGCAATAGACTACTTGTTGGGCATTGGGATGCAGCAGATTCATGAATACGAGGTAAATAGTAGATCATACTTGCCTTGAGGTATGATGGCAGAACTATTTCTTGTTTTCCTTTGTATAAATCATGCAAACATAGAAGGGGTGAAAAATATTGGACAAGGAATATGACAAAACATGACGTTTTTCTAATCATTGCTACTAAGAATGCTCAAAATGTTCACCGCGTCAACTCAGCTTGCATCTAAAGTGAGCTGAGTTTACTCTCTGAATGAAAACTAGGTTGAACTCACCATGAAGTGACAGTCTTTTTAAAAACTCAGCAAGTACTTTGGGACTTTCATCCAAATTCTGGACTTGTAATTTGTTTTCTGATGTTTTGAGTATTTTCTTGGCTTTTATTATACATGGAGTTTTATGCCAAATTTCTCCTTTTTAGAGTCATACTCTTGCTTTGAGGCTTTGCTGAATATTTTGAGCCCAAATTGTTGCTCTTTTATTTTCTAAATATATTGTGTTAAAAATTTGAATTATTTACTTTTGTACGAATCATAAGTGGCAATGATAAAAATAGAGCTTAGGTATTGCAAACGTAATGCTTGGCTCATGTTATGTGGTTTTCTGGTGGAAAATGGACTTGTTCCAGAAACTAAATTTCAAGATTTATGTTTCCTTTGTGACTTTTTGGCCCAATACTGATATTGGAGCAGGGCTATGTGCATTAGTTTCAATTAATAAATTGTCTATTAAAGTGACATTAGATATTGTAGTAGGAGCTAGGATCACATCTATTAACTGCACCATGTCATTAGAATCTTAGATATTAAATATGAATATAAAGTACTAGTTTTCAAACATTGTGAATTTCTCGTTTTTGGTTAGGTTTGAGAATTTGGTAGGGTTTTCTTTATCATAGGAAGGTCAAGGCATGATATCCCATATAAAGAGATGTGTCCAGACTCCAGTTTATTCCACTTCCCATGCATTCTATAAGCATCTCTAATACCCTAATATGGAGGCCAGATATTATCCAAACATTTATTATTACCTATTACTTACTTTGATGTATTCATTCCACCTCCTATGTTGTGTATATTGTCAATATATAGTGACCTTAAATAGGCATTAGGGTACATTAAAATTTAAAACCATGGGCTCAATACAATGGGGCTTGTTATCCCTCATGTCAGTAGGGGTATACATATATTTTTGCAGTACATCTCATTCCATTTTAAGCCCAAGGTCACAAGTTAAGGCCTTGTAACAACCATGCGAGGCCCTGTATTAGGTATCCTAGAACTTTTGTTTGGTTGGACCATGGCCAGTCCCTTTGGATTCATCTCTGGATCTTCTTTTCCCAAATAGGAGTGGAGGGCCTTGGATGGGCTTACTTGAGGACTCATGGTTTTATAGGAGCTTGCTTGTGTAGGGGTGATCACCAATGTATGGGCCATTATAGCCCATGTTAGGGTACACCTATGTCTTACCACATGGTTACGTGTTTATTGAGTTTGTACGTGGCTTTGTTGCCATGTCCCCCAAATAGATCTCATACATGGCAATCTCACAAAGTCACCTTTTCATATTTCCCAAGGCAGTTCACTTTTCCCAATGAAAGCAGTGCTAGAAGTGAAAAAGTCAACTTGGTCCCAAATTGTTCCGTTTGATGAGAGGATGAAATGCCACATTGAATCTTTTCAAACAATGAAGGCATTGTCAAGTTAGAACTGGTCAAAGTTGGTCAACAGGTACTAAAGGTTTCAAGGTAGTAGAATAGGGGCAATGTTGGGTGACGGGTCACTTTTGACATGCATCATGTCAAAAGTGGTCTACAAGAAGAGAGGAACAAAGCACGTCTTAGATTCTTTGGACTCATTGGGGGGTAAAGATCTAGCACCGGGGTGTGATGACATGGCCAATGTAGTGATAAAGTGGTAATGTGGGGCATGCCATGGAAAATTGGAGCAAAGCCCAGGTGAAATCAAGCAAAGTTACAACAAATCCAAGTGGCAGAATCATCAAATTCAGTAGGGTGTCGGAGATAAAGCAAAAAGGTGGTGAAGTTGAGTTTACTATTCATTAATTGTCGAGTCAACTAGCTATTATGGAAAGCCAAGTCAGAAATTAGGGCATCATTGGACCATTCTCTAGTTTCAAAGGGAATGTTGGCCCTGCAAAGGAATCTTGAGTCAGTTTGACCCCTTACTAGGCAAAATCATGAATGTAATTGCCATTTTATTAAAATCTCTTAGAGTCCAGCATGTGGATGACATGAAAAATATTTTCCTAGAGGAAGAATCTAATTAGCCGTTAGAATTTTTTAATGAAAGGCGAGCCTCTGCTCTAGTAAAGTTGTTGTTGTGTGAGAGCATATGCCATAATAAAAAGGAACTCATTGTGCAAACTTGTGTACTAAGGGATTGTAAAGGGCCACAATCCCTGGTGCGGGAGCCCTAAGAGTTTTCTTATTATAGGACTAATAAGAAACAAGTTTGGGCATTAAACTCTTGTGTATTATCATTGATCTCATTGCTAGTATATTTTTGCTATGAAAATTTTTTGAAGTTAAGCACTGCTAGTGTGGTTATCTTTCTAGTTAAGACATATACAAGACCTATGGTGCATGGAATTCTAACAATGGGAAGCTTTTTACTAGGGTCATGATAGAGGTGTTCAACAATCAATGCCGCAAATGGAAATGTTACAATATCCCCAATCCTGAAACCTTGAAAACTGTTCAATCTGCTGGATTTTGAGTGGGATCTAAAATTCTACTTTCTCTATATGAAATACAATGAGGTTGGACCCACTCTCAAACACCCTAAAACAATTAATGGTAATGTTAAAAATTTGACATTACCATTGATTGCATAGGATTAGTAGGGCCCTAGGGTTGAATATTAGGCTTCCCCACTCATAAATTATTGTTTCTAGGCAAAATTTAGGGGGGGCGACCACATGCACCCCTTTTGGGGAAATGCATCCCCACATTGGGAAACGTTTCCCTTGCATTTCCCTAAGTTTTGCTAAAAGGGGGTCGTCGGGAAACATTTCCCTAGATGCCCCCCCATCCTAGGAGCATGGGAAATGAGGGGAGCATGCCCACCACCCTATATGGGACGTGTCTCTATGAAACATTGAATAGAACACCCTTGCCAGAAAGGAAATCTGCATACATGCATCAACATGTGTCTTGTAAGTTGAAACTCATGTCCTCCTAGAATAGATCATTCTTACATGCACTACGCACTCCTAACTTGGGAACTACACCTTCCTAAAAGTAGCACATGAATGCTGCAAGAATGCATGCACCCTCAATTATTGGTTGCCTTCTAAATTGTCTCGCCCCCATAGTGGCTTCTCTAATGCTGTGCACTCAAATAACTATTGTTGTGCAATAATCAAGGCTTTACAAATCTGCTAAGTGTACCAATTTTAAAGGAGAATAATGGTTAGGCAACTGTGGAAAGTCTAACACTATATGCCCTCTCTCATTTGTATATTGACATGGTGGACATTATGTTGAGTTGTGTATATATACACCCAATTGTGAAAATTTGGATGCCCAAATTTCCACTCCAACAACTAATTATGTATCTTATATTTGTTAACTACGTGAACAAAATTATGTACTGTTTCCTACAGTAAACACCGTAACTAATACACTACAGCCTTCGCCATTTAAATAAAATGCGGAAACAAGAACCTGAATAAGAAAGAATTACACAACACATCTACATAGTTATTTTTAGACAAATGTTCCCAAAAAAAACCAGTGTGGAAAGCTGGTGCAGCAACTGAGGGTTTTATTATTATGCAGTAGTAATTTCTGAATAAAATCTTTGGGCGCCCGCCTGGCTATCCAATACAAAGAATATCACTGATAGAGAGATAAGTGAGATTACCTAACACTATCATTGGAGATCTGATTGATCCAACCACTGAATAAATGGCCCTGGCTGCCTTTGTGCAGTCACTGCGTCAGCCTAACGTCACAGCCTCTAGGGATTGCGTCGCCCCTTCTGCTGATCGATTTGCTACCCAGGAACTTCGATTTCCACCTCCTAGTCTCACACTCCGGCTTTTGGCCTTTGAAATCGATTCCTCCAGCGAATTTTCGGATGTACTCAAGGCTTTGCACTGCCTCTGCGTCAGCCTACGCTGCCTTTGTGTGGTCCAGTGTCAGCCTCTTTTGGCTTTGCGCTGCCTCTACTAGATTTCTCTCTGCCTGCTTTGCTGAGTATTCCGAGATCATGAGAAATTTCCAACTGGAACTATCCCTGCCCCTCATTGCAAAAGCTAAATTCAAATTTTGCACTGGTAGCTGCTCTACTTCAGAAATTCGATTTTCTGAACTCTACTTGATATGTTCTCCAAGTGCCCCTCAAGCCTGCTCTTATATCTTTCTTTTGGACAACCAACGGGCCAGATTAACTTCTAATCAATGGCATAGATCATTTTGGCTTGATCTTTGTCTTCTTCTAGAAGTTTCACCCACAGTTAGTTTAATACCCTTTAATTATTTTAATCTCCTACGTTTAGACTTAGGGTCCCATTAAAAATAATAATTATTTTAATAAAACTGTCTCTGGGTGGAATTTCCCAAAATGATTTATGGGTATTGGAGAATACATGTATCTAATCATCTCTGCAAATTTTGAGAGTTAGAGCACATCCGATGCTACCAGAAATCAACACTCTCTCTTAGTGAGGAATGTGCTTTAGCAATGCAACCTGCTGAAGCATCACTCTATTTTGTAACATCTCCTTTTGTGCTGCTGATGTCTGACATCCTGGCCACCAGTTACTGCACAAATGTTGCATTTGTACTGCTGCTGACCCTGCGACTATCAACATTGCATCCGCACTGCAACTCCCTCTCATTTTTGCATCTGTGTTGCTACTGGCATTGCGACTGCTAATATTGCATCTGCATCGCAATCTTCTCCAACTGTTGCTGCTACTGCATCAACAATAGAAAATCATCCCAAATTACTAAACAAGTGTTCAGTATGATGCATCTCGTTGCTGGAGTTCTAACTACTGCTAGTCTCTACACTGACCCTCTAAAGCCTTTGCGTTGCTATTGACTTTGCTCTGTGCCAATTGCACTGCTGTCAACTCTAGCTTTGCGCTGGTGAGTCTTTGGCGCTCCTAGTCACTGCAACTGTCACTCAGACACTCCTTTGCATCAACTGACGCTGGTCCATCCTTCTACTTTTGATCTGGGCTCTCATAGCAAGGAATTGATCCGAGAGGTGGACTCCTCAAGGATCTTGCCCAACTACAGTCCTTTCGAACTACAGTTCTAGATCTCCCCACCTCACTCTTGGAGATGCTTGGGTTGTCATGGAAAACTCCTCCTTGATCTTCGTGGCTGCAACCTTCGGATCATGATTCTCATCTTTGTCCTTCTTCCTGAGAGGACACTATGTTGCGTAGTGACCGAATTCACCACACCTGAAGCATTTGATCTTCGAAACATCTTTCTTCTTCCACTACCCCTTGGATGCGAGGGCTACATTCTCTTCCGCCTCCTTGGGCTTCGACCCACTATTGCTGCTTCCGTCAAGTTTACACTTGACCAAGTCTCTCCTCAGCTCCTGTTGCTTAAGAGCTGCCCACATTCCATCCTAGTCTAGGAAAGTCGCCCTACCCAAGATGCTTTGGACAAAAACTTGCCACTCCTCATAAACTGAATTTAGGGCCAGTCTTACCATCTCGAAACCTTGAGGTGTTGACCCCACAAGTGCGAACTCGTCTTGGGTTTCCTGAAGCTTAGTAAGGAATAGATTAATGCGTTCCCCCTTCTACATCTGCATAGATCTCTTCTTTTGCTCCAAGTACATCTTCCGCTGCTTGGAAGATCCCTGATATAGTGATGACAAAGCATCCCACATCTCCTTGGTAGTGTCTCTGCCAGTGATGTGACAGACTATATGATCCTTCTCTCTGCCGAGGATCATTCTCTTGGTCTTCACCATTTCTCCCTTGTACTTCTTGAGTGGATTTGGATCTGCAGGCTCAAGTACCACGTTGTCGATGTAGATCTTGAGAAAATACTCATCCAGAAGGCACAACATCCTTGTCTTCCAAATCACATAGTTGGATGCACCATCCAACCTATCCTGATCTCTCAATCCACTAGCTGCCATCTTTGCCAATCGAAAAAGTCGAATGACCTAGCAAATGAGAATTTGAATTCCCTAGTTAAGAAATATCTGAGGAAGAAATTCCCTCAAGTGTCTCTCTTCTTCCTTCTGGCGTCTTTCTGCCCAACAACTACCTGTAGTAAACTGCATCCAACTAGAAACCCCTCTTCGCTGAAGCTACTATTGCGTTGTTCCCTGTGTCATTGATAGATTTCGATCTAGAAATCCTACCACTTTGTCAACTCACTCAGAGAGAGATTTACCACGAAAATCTTACCCTTCTACCCTGAATTGCGCAATTCCTCTGGAGATTCAATTTGCTGCCTTCGCAGGAATTTCGAACTCCCTTCCTCCTTCAGTGTTGGGCTCTTTCGACACTGTTCTCTTGTTTCACATGCAGCTCTAATACCGTGTGACAATTTGGATGCTCAAATTTCTACTGCAACAACTGATTATGCTTCTTTTTTTTATTAGTTACTTGAACAAAATTATTTGTTGTTTCCTATAGTAAACACCGAAACTAATACACTGCAACATTCATCATTTAAATAAAATGAGGAAACAAGAACCTGAACAAGAAAGAAATACACAACACATCTACACAATTATTTTCAGACAAATGTCCCCAAAAAAACCTAGTGTGGGAAAATCGGTGCAACAACTGAGGGTATTATTATTATGCAGTAGTAATTTCTAAATACAATCTTTGGATGCCCTCCTGGCTATCCAGTATAGAGAATATTACTGACAAAGAGATAAGTGAGATTACCTCACACTATCATTGGAGATCTGACTGATCTAACCACTGAATGAACGACCCCTTGTTGCCTCTGCGCCAATCACTGCGTCAACCCAATGTCACAGCTTCTAGGGACTGCATCACCCCTTCTGTTGATCGATTTGCTGCCCAGGAACTTCGATTTTCACCTGCTGGTCTCACACCCTAGCTTCTGGGTTCTAAAATTGATTCCTCCAACAAATTTTCGGACCTCCTCGAGGCTTTGCATTGCCTCTACATCAATGTACGCTGCCTCTGCGTGGCCCCGTGCCAGCCTCTTCTAGTTATGCACTGCCTCTTCCAGATTTCTCTCTGCCTCCTTTGTTGAGTATTCCTGGATTAGGAGAAATCTCCAACCGGAACTATCCCTGACCCTCACTACAAAAGATCACTTCGAATTTCTCACGGCAGCTGCTCTAAGTCAGAAATTCGATCTTTTGAACTCTACTCGATATGTTCTCCAAGTGCCCCTCAAGCCTCTTATATCTTTCTGTTGGACAACTAATGACCCAAATTAACTTCTAATCAATGGCTTAGATCATTTTGGCTTGATCCTCGTCTTCTTCTAGAAGTTTCACCCACCGTTAAATTAATACCCTTTAATTATTTTAATTTCTTAAGTTTAGACTTAAGGTCCCATTAAAAATAATTAATTATTTTAATAAAACTATCTCCGGGTGGAATTTCCCAAAACAATTTCTGGGTATTGGAGAATGCATGTGTCTAAGCATCTCTGCAAATTTTGAGACTTAGAGCACATCCGATGCTACTAGAAATCAACACCAATCTCATCTGTCTTTACATTTTTCTCAATGGCCCTCTGTTCATCTTAAGGGATGTTAATTTTAGGTTAACATGATCTAAGCTTAGGAAAGTTACTTCATTGATTCATATTAGCCCGATTTCAATTCAATTCATTTCCTTAAGCAATCACTTAAGACATTATCACATTGACAGTAACTGAAGAAAGAACATGGATGATAAATGCAAAAGACGAGTGAAGACAAGAGAACACATGAAATTGGCTCAAGCCAGGGAAAACCCTTTATAAATTCTTCTTATTATTAATATCGAATGTGCAGCAGAGACAGAGAGAGAGAGAGAGAGAACAATAAAATAACTTGCCAATTTGGAGATCATATTCTGCCCTTGAACAAGTGGATGACCCAGAACTGCAATACCAACATTCTGTCAACAATAGTCAATTAAGGTCTGGTTAGGGCTGCTTACGGTCCACTGTTGTTGCGTTCAATTGATGCAAAAGCCCTCCTTTCATCTCTGGCTTTCTCTGACATGCTAGACATAGGCCTTTGCTGGATCTTAAGGCTAGACTGAACTCACGTTAAGCCTCTCGGCTCCCTTGACTATGATAGCGCAGACCTGCGGCCCTTCCTGGAGCTATAGAAATGAAGTGCATCAATCAAGGGAAGAATATCTACCTCAAATCGTCTACCAACTTATCGAGAGGAAGCACCAAAACCTGACCTGACATTCCGTTCTAGAAATCGAGCCTGTAAGGACAGAATTACCCACACAAACTTCACACGATTTCCTCAAAGCCTTTGGCTGTTGATTTGAAGTATCTCGGCCCTGTTGAAGAAGGAAAACCCAAAACAAACTGCCTTTTGACCTCCACCAATAACTCGGCTGCCTCAGACATAGAACTTTCTATGCAACAAAATACTTGAAAATGTATCTTGAATAGACTACTTATATCCTTCATGGGTAGGCCGAATTGGTCACTTGAGGAGGCAAATTCAAATTTCAAATTTTCAATTTTTCCCGCCTTGATAAGGTCATGCCTCGTAAAATTTCCTTTGAATAAATAATTATTTTTCCTTATCCAAATTTAGTGATCTTTAGCTCGATTTTGGTCATCTCGAAAAGAGGAATTCAATGCAATCATCACCTCCATCAAATGAGCTGTCCAAAGTGGAATTTGGCCCTAGTTGCTAATTTTAACAAGGGAGGATGTTGAAAATGATGTAAGCTTCACTTTCAGCTACAACTGACGCTATATTGTATCATTTATGATATTTAGCTTTGTCCAAGCCTTAAGGTGGACCTTGTACATGTAGGGTCATAGTTTTTCTTGGGGAAAACACCCTACATCTTAGGTTGGTTATATTTACACCTAGTCACATGTATTTTTCTCATTCAAGTGATCTATTGATCCTTAATCAGTACGATTTTCCTAAGGGCACCGTAAAGTGTTGTGTGATATTTTGTTCATGGGTTTTTTCTCTTTTGAGTGCACTTGTTCTCTGTTTATCTTTCTCTAGGGTTGTGGTCCTCTTCGCTGATTTCTCTTCAAAAGTTGGGCTATACTAGTGCTAGTTTATTATTGCAGGATTTGGGTTTGTGTTGGTTCCATTCAATTCTCGTTATGTTGTGAATCTCAGCATCGACAAGAGAAACAGTCAAAATGGGAGAAGTAATTTTCTAAAATTCACTTCATCTTCTGTCAAAGATTGCTTCTGATAGGAAATTTCAGGGGTTAGCCATAGTGTTCTTTATTGCAGGGTTTGGGTTTGTGTTGATTCTGTTCAACTCTCAGTCTCTCTTGTGAATCTCAACATAGACAAGGGAATTGTTAAAATAGGAGAAGCATTTTTCTAAAATTTCCTTCATCTTCTATTAAAGACTGCTCATGATAGGCAATTTCAGGGGTTAGCCAAAGGTGAAATGGAAAATATAAACTCTGATTGTAGTGACTATAGTAGAAAATTTATTTAGCATATTGAACCAAATAGAATTCTCTTAAGAAAGTTACCACACCTGGTTATAAATCGTTTTGCACTTTCATAATGTACTTTTACTCTTTTACTAGTGCATTTTTAGTAGGATGCTAGAAGAAAAAAATGAAGTTCTAACAAGTTTCTCGAAAATATGTTTTATATAAGCTTGTCATGTCATGCAGCTACAAGAGGATTTTTTTCATTGGCAAGATGAATATTAACCATCTTCTAACAGTGTGATTAGGTTTTTCTTTGAAGTCAAAGTTTACCTAAACATATTGGGAGGATTTTGTGTAAGCTTGAAGTACAAAAACGAAATTCATGGTGCTATTTCTTCTATTTAGGATTGTTTGATTCATTTTTGAACCAATATAAAATATACCTGGACGTTAGCACTTTCCCATTCTGTAACATATAAAGTCCTAGATATACTTTAACTATTTTCATATGAGAAGCTTTTTAGTCAAACTTGCGATGATTTTCTGCTTGAGAATTTCTGATGCACTTTGGAATTGGTACCAAGTAAAATTGTTTTAGGGAAATTAGTTTAGATGTTCTTCTGCCAGATTTGCTGATAATAGATCAGTTTGTTCATAAATATTTAATTGAGTTGTCTTTATATCCAGCTGGAGTTGGCAAATTATCTTTATCAGAGCTTGTCAAGTGTCTCTAATGTGCGGATTTATGGACCTGCTCCAAACACAACTAGTGGACGTGCTGCACTTTGTTCTTTTACCGTGGAAAATGTTCATCCAACTGACATTGCTACCTTTCTTGATCAACAGGTGTGACTTTCAGCCATTTGTTTGATAACAGCATTGATCATGTGCCAAATATCTAGAACTTGTGTCGTAGTTTGAATTTTCTCTTATTTCATTTTGCTTATTTTATCGAATTAATATCAATGAAGGAGCTAATAAAAATAACCAAAAACTTGCAGCACGGTGTTGCAGTTCGCTCCGGACATCACTGTGCTCAGCCACTTCACCATTACTTGGGAACAAATGCAAGTTGTAGAGCAAGTCTTTATTTTTACAATACAAAAGATGAGGTGGATGCTTTCATTAAGGGACTTAAAGATACTATCAGTTTCTTTACTTCATTTCAGTGAACCCATTATTGGGTTATGGTCATCTTGTTTTAGTATTATTTTAGGGTCACGAGGTTTTCTGTTTTTTGCCTTTAATTGTATTTAAGTTGAGGTAAAGATGGATATGTGATAAATGGCCTTGTAAATAAATATGTATCACCTAAGTCACATGACATGGGGATTCGGGATTCATAGGATATGGGGATTCGAGTGTCGGATTTGGACACGTTGACCCCCCAAACAGGACACACACACACATATATATATATATATATATATATTAAAAATTAGATATTTCTTACACAAATTCTCTTTAATGATACAAATTCATTGATTTCAAACATAGATATTCATTTAGATGTTAGTTTTACTGTTTACAAAGTAAGTTAGTAACATTATAGCATGCATAGTACATACAAAATTCAAATATTTGCATAAACCCTCACAAACCTTATAAACCCTCATAAACCTCATAAACCCTCCCTCATAAACCTCATAAATCCTCACTTTTTTGGGATTCGAATCGCAAAATTGGGATACAATGTGTCCTAACAGGACACGACCGGGATTCGATGGTGACCCATTTTTGGATTCAAATTCCCATCGAATCGTGTCAGATTCGTGGGATTGAGACACGTGGCCTGTTTTGGATGAATCTAGTTTCATAGTGTATCACGAGTGAATTTCCACATTTGGGAAACCAATAGTTATTCTGTATTAAATTAAATATTTGAAGATATAATGTGATATTTCAGTGAGAGCACAAGTATTAATGTGGGAACAATATCCCACCATACATCTATGTCAACTTGCATCACATAGAAAATTACAAGGCAGAGGGGCTTCACATGGCATGGCATTGACATTGTTGATGATTTAGATTTATGACATCAACCCGAGGACTTGCACCCCAAGCCAACCTTTGGATTGACGAAGCTCTTGGTGTGGGTAATGACCCATTAATCGCCCTTGTCTCATGATTGTTTTCCATTTGGAATGATAGAAATAACCCTTGGCAACAATGTGTTATTATATATTATTAATAATATTTAATTACAAATTATTTGTGGTATAACAAGTCACCTCCTCTTGCATTGCCTTGATCTCAATGAACTCCTGTGAAACCAAATGGCCTATTCAACGATGTATATTAGATCAGTGTTTAGTGCATATGGGGACCACTCGTGATTCAAACTTATTTTTTAAGGCATTATATCGCTTACCACATGGCCTATTCAACGATGAAGTAGATTTTTTTTTTTTTTTTTTTAATTCTTTTCCATATGAAAAAAGCTTGATATATTATATTATATGATCAATATTCAGGATATATACAATATCTGCCAAATTTTCCACATCATACAATTTCCATCTGGGAATGCATATCCAACATTCCAATCCAAATATTGGCATAGACAAAATATATTATGGAAATATAAACAGTCCATAGACCCAATTCGTATCCAGAAATAAAAAAACATGTAAGGACATAGTTGTTTGCAACAAAAAACCACCCAAAGTAAAGTATGCATTCGGCATATCTGCTGCACCTCTATATCATCTGTTCGAGCGGAAAATACTAGCAGCATGTCCTTCCATCCAATGTGATTGAGTTGACAGGTATTAAGATTAGTAGACATACAAAATATATAAAAAAAGAGGGGATATAGAACTTACCTAGGAAATGGAAAGTCTCCTACCTCTAAAACATTATGATTTAGAATTATTTCCAAGTGCATTTTACTGGAGTTACCTAGTAATCCCCTCTTCGAAATTTCATCAACTTCCTTGTTCTGTTCTCTGCCAACATGCATGATAGTAGAATTGTTGTGTTGTTGCCATAGAAGTTCAATTCTCCTCAGCCAGCCAAGTAACAATGGATTGTTGATGTTTGCCTTGCCCTTAATCTGTTCAATAATGATTTTGGAATCCCCATAGATATGTATGAGAGGGATATCAAGGAAGTTGGTAAACCATAGGAGGCCCCATAAGACCATTGGTTTCGCCCTGGTATTAGTGCCGCTTCCCCCATGCCAACGTATCCTATATGTCAATTCATTTGAGATGGCAATCTAGAATCCACAACCACATGTGTTCCGTTGTGCAGCACCGTCAGAAAAGCCCATTGGATATTCCATCTGAAGATCAGACCTCTTGTGTTGTGGATTTTTGGAGCATGATTCAATAGAAGTGTGCAATGTAAGATTAAGTAAAGTACTTCCAATTACCTTATAGAAATCTCCCTTCTAATTCTAAAAGATGCTTATATTTCTCCACTTCCATATTTCCCAAAAAAGAATAAATGAAATGGATCTCCACATAGATTTCTAAGAGCTCCACCACTTCAAGCAATCTACTATGCAATCATGCTGAATGTATGGAAAACCGATATGTGAAGACAATCTTTTCCATATCTGAACCATATGTTGACACTTGAGGAAGATGTGATTGTTATTTTCTGCTTCCATTTTGCAAATAGAACAAATACTGGGTCCCTGCCACTGCCTCTTCTGTAAGTTCTCCCAAGTGAGATTTCTATTATGAAAAACCAACCATGCAAAAAGGACGATTTTGTTTGGGATTTTGGTTTTCCAGAGATCAAATAGTACATGTTTCTCCCTCTGTTGTGCTTCCTCATAACATAGAGTAAGATATGTATTAGCAACAAGAATGTTTCTAGTCTTCATCTTACTTGTCCAAATTAGCTTTTCATGTACGCCCTCAAGGCATATCCCAAGTTGTTTCATACTAGTGACAATCCAGTTCCATTCTAGGTCCCAAAGTCCAAATAGACCCAATTCTTGTGTATTTTTCCAAACTGGACATGGACCCCTCCATTGTGTAATGGCTTGACTCCAGAAATATATGCCTCTTCCATTTAAATATTGTATGTGCCTCTCTGAAATCTTAACATCATTATCAACACCCAGAATATGATCTATTCCGGTGAGAATTTTGTGACCCGATCCTATGTTCCATGGCATATGCTGAAGAAAGATATTAGCAACTTTTTGAAAGTTGAGCGAGATAGCGGATCTGTGTTTTGCTCCAATAGAATCCTTTTGGAACCAAAATAAGAAATCATTGTCCTTTAGATATTAATGTCTGATGACATGACTCCATGTTCCAGACCCAAATACACCTCTCCATAGAGATTTGATCAATAACGACCATCCAAAGCGACGAAGGTCTAAAATCCCCCAACCGCCCATGAATTTTGACAATGTGATATTGGACATCTTAGACAAATGATATTTCTTATGTTCTTGACTCCCTCCTCTCCCCCCCCAAATAAAGTTAGACATAATGCTATTAAGACAGTGGATGATGGTGGTAGGGATATGATAAAGATGTGCCCAGTAAACTCTTAATTGGTTAAGGACAGCTTGGGTGAGGATGACTCGATCCCCAGGGAAAGACACCTATATTCCCACCCTAATATTTTCTTAAAAAATCTATCCACAATCCATTGCCAGTCAACATTCCTATATTTATAGGGTTTGATATGGTACCCCAAGTACTTCATACCATTTTCGATCATCTCAGCTCCAATTCCAAACAAATTTCTTATATATGTAATGATGTCCAAATCAGAAACTCCATGTAAAATAATAGATTTATGTACATTCATATGCAAACCAGTAGCATTAGCAAATTTCCTGAATATATGAAAAAGGCACAACCATGCAAATTGATTTAACATACCCATGATGAGCACATCATCAACAAAGAAACCATGCGATATTTGGATGTTGTTACCCATCTTCAGAGCTTGGAATTGGTCTTGTTCCACCGCTTTTGAAATGTGCAAGCTCAAAATGTCCATAGCCAAGTTAAATAAAAGCGGAGACAAAGAGAAACCCTGTCTAAGTGCTCGTCCAACCCGGAAGAATTTTGTAGGGTATCCATTTATGATCACAAAATAATCAACATTAACCACACACGCCATAATCCATTCAATGCATCTGGGTTGAATGCCGATTTTGAAAAGGACCAGTCTGAGGTATCCCCAATCTAGGCAATCGAATGCCTTTTGCAGATCCACTTGCATATTGGCAGCATTGAGATGTTTTGTATGAATCGAATGCATTCATTCTTGTGCATTTGCAACAACATCATGTATTTGTCTGTCCTGTAGAAACCCATGCTGCTCTAGAGATATATAGCGCGATAGAGTACCTCTCATACGCTCATCAATGGTTTTTAAGATGACTTTTTAAATAAGGTTACACAGTGAAATCAACCTATAGTCCGCGAAATAGGTAGTAGGACAACTTTTCAAGATAAGAGCAATATAACTGGATTTAATAAGATGGTGAACATCCCCGGTGATTCTCTACTCCACCATGTCTAGCAGATCATTTTTGAACAGATAAAAAAAATGTGTGAACAGTTCCACTGTCCACCTGTTCGGCCTCAGGGATTTATCACCATTAAATGATTTAAGGACCTCAAGTAATTCTTCCTCAGAGACATTTTTGAACAGTGCATCATTTGATTCTTGGTCATACATAGTTGGGAAATGTTCAATCCCCCATATGTGATCTTTGACAACAATATTTTCATTATTACCATATGCCAATTGGAAATGTGAGGTCGCAGCGTTGGAGATCTCCTCCTGGGACTGGATATATTTCCCGTCTACATCATTTATTACCCATATAGTATTAGCATTGTGCCGATGGTTTGCGAAACGGTGGAAGAATTTGGTATTTCTATCTCCTTCTTTGATCTAGATAGCCCGGCTCTTCAAACGCTAAGTGGCTTCCTCAATAGCTAGGAGATTTTTTCCTTTTAATTCCAGGTCTAGTATGTGTGAACGAGTAGCTTCAGGAAGACTGTTTGTGGCATTCAAGGGAGAAGACAGTCTAGTTCACATTGTATATCCTTTATTTCTTTTTGAACAACTTTGTATTTCTTCTTCTGCTAGATTTTGACCTCCCCGCGGAGGGTCTCTAGTTTGTCTAGAATGTGAATCATAGGGGAAGGTCCTTTATCTATGTCGCGACACCATGAATCCCTCACTAGAGTGTTAAACTCCGGATCATCTAACCAGGTTCTGTTAAATTTAAATGGCATGCCCAACCGAACATTCGACCTCCTCCATTCAAGTGTAATAGGTTTGTGGTCTGACATAAAGTTATTGATAGTCTCCGCTTGCACATCTCCCAGACGAGCAATCAACTGCTCGTGCATTAAAAACTGATCCACTCTCTTAGCGATATATGCCTTACGAACGTGAACATTGTCCCAAGTGGGAGCCATTTCACTCGGGCAAATATCCACAAAGTTGTGTGCTAGAATAACATCATGAATCATCTCAACCAAGGGATCAATCTTCCAGGACCGTCCCCATACTTCATCCAAACCAATGTTGCAGTTTAAATCTCTCGTAATAATGAGGGAGGCTAACTCCATAATACCAGATGAGAACAACCGGTCCTAGAAAACAGACCTATCCCTGTATAGAGCATAAGTGTTCAAAATATGGATGCGTCCGCCCATTCCGCAGATATGTCCCTCAAGGAGAATGCCTGCAAAACGTCTATAAGCTTTAATCCTGACCCACCGAGGGTCCCATATAGCCACTAAACCACCCGAGAGACTGACAAACACAGTGGCAATAATGTGCCATTTCGGGAACATTTTTCTGGAAATATTGAAGAACGTGAGGGACAAAGTGCATGGATTCTTGCAGAAGAATGATATATGGATGAAGAGAGCAGAAAAGACTCTTGAGGGCCAGATATTTCAGGGCAACCCCCAAACTCCAGATATTGAGAGATATAATAAACATCATGGAGATGCCAGCTCGGGCAGCTGTGCTCTAAGGGTTCGTGAAGGGGGGGATGTCAACGATTGGCACATAACCAAAAATTGATCAAAAGGAGAGGAAAGAGGATTAGCCCTGGGATGACCCCGAAAATGTTGGCTTCCACGGTTTTGTTTCTGTCGGACAATGATGTTACCCGCAAAGGTAGGGCTAATGTGGGGGAAGTAGAGCCATATGGCTTGTGTATGGTAAGGGTCTGCAAGTCTAATGGTTTCCTATTTAGCAGAAAGTTTAGGTCACTGCCAACTGAATTTGTAGGTGAGTCCAGTGGCGAAATAGGCGGAGTGACACTATTTCGAGGTCCCTTTGTCTGATTTGGGAAAAGAGAAGGTGACGAAGATGGAATGTACGTGATTTGGGAAGTGGTGGGAATGTCGTGAGTTAGACATGGGGCCAGGAAAGGAGTCGGGTTTTCTTGACATGGGTGGATTAATCCTGGAGAGGGTATACGGGGACGTATAACAGGACTAGTGGGATTCGGTATATCAAACTTGGATGATGATAAAGGAGAAGATGGGACCAATATGGGCGATGAACCATTTAATGAGGAGTCAAAAGCATGAGAGCAGGGAGGATAAGAGCCAAGTGGAATACCTGTTTTTTTCCAAGCAGAATAACCATGTTGTATTTTTGGTCTAGGCCAACCATCGCCAAATTGAGACTTTGAATATGCACTAGAAAAGGGCCTTCCATGCAAGCGACTACCCGACCGACGAGGGCACTGAGCCAATAGGTATCTAGTGTGATGACTGTGAGAGCACCTAAAAGGACCACCCCATAAATCTAATCACTGAGATAGTTGAGTCTTCTCCCAGTGCAATTCAATATGGTCTGGAAAACCTCCATGATATTCCTTCTCAATCAGGATCCAAGCCACACGTTTGTCAGGATCCCCCAAGCATCGTGGATCCACATATACGAATTTGCCGATAACATTACCAATATCCATAAGGACCTACTTCGTCCATAGCTTAATTGGTAATCCCGACAATTTCACCCAAATAAGCTTGTTTTGTGGCGTTTTTTGCAGTGAATTGTACCCAATGTACCAATGATGTAGCGCCAGGAAGCTCTTACCATTAATCCATGGAACATATTTGATTTTTTCCAAGTCCTCTTGAATTAGAAAATGAAAACTGTACCATCCCCTCAGCAGACGCACAACAATCGGCATGTATCCCATAATCGACTTCCACTTCTTCCCTACTCATATTCTCATGTCTGGGTTGTTAATTTCCAAGAAATACCACCATCCGACAAGAGCGCGTTTTTGTAGACTAGTAATTCTGTCAATCAATACAACATTGTCCAAAGATAATGCAGGTGGCAGGGTGGTAGTTTTAATGGAGTGCTGCCGATGTTTGGAAGGAACGTCCATATGCTACATGTTTGCCATCTTGTGTATGAGGGGACGCATGGTCGCCATCTGGGACTTGGGCATCACCCAAAATGGTGTGTCAAGCATCAAGTGAACATGGGCCACCCCGGCAGAAGTGAACATGGGCCACCCCGACAGTCAGCACTTGATGTATGCAGAATGTGTGTCTCAACATCCATCGTGGCCTGGATGAGAGTCTTGTTTGCAGATAAGTCAGAATAGAATCTTGCCATAACCCCAATAAGCACGAAAAGACCCAAAACGGATCCCAATGGCACTCCCTAACAACAATGAGTGCAGAAGTACAGATGGGTAGATAAGAATGGAAATCTGCAGGGTCTCGAATTTACTACACTCCCCTCGGGAAATAGATGGTAACGTTCCCGATGAAATAGATACGTGTGGAGAATAAAACTCCAAAACTACTAAAAGTAAGTACGTTGCCAGGAGGACATCCAAATCGGGCAAAAAAGGTGGAAACTGACACAGGGAATAAAATAGATTAAATGGAGCGATATACAAGGATCCCAGAACACATGGGGAAGTTTTCGATAGACAGATGTCATAAATGTCAAGTGAAAAGGGTAGTAAATGACCCCCACCTATCCTGCAAAATTTGAAACCTGCTAGAAAATAGAATGGATTCCGGCACAGGAAAAACTAAATCAGGTTAGAACCAGAGCCGAATAACCAATTCAAGCGAGAGGAGCAGGAGGAGAGGGGTAAGAAACAAATCATCAGCTACAACAGCAACAATAGCAGACCTTGCAAGTCATCCAAAAGTTACACACTCGAAAACCGAAATGTTTGGATGGTCTGGTAATATAGCAAATGCACAACCACTGGTCCCTAATGGATGAAAGATAAAAGCAAACAAGGTCCCTCCTCGAAGAATATGACAGATCAAGCGTCCCAAAATGTATCAGACATGGACGACATAAGGGCGTTGTATCATAGGATAAAAATGAGTCACATAAATACAGTAGAGGATGTATAATGCAAGGGCAAAAATAAGCAAAATGTGATAGAGTCCTAGTGGTTATATGCAAAGAGTTATAAAATTTACAAAATTCCAGTTGAACACCTTAAAAATGACACCCATAACCAAAGGCATTCAGGGAAGCAGACAAATAGGGTAAACAATCCCAATTTTCTGGATAAAAACGTTCCAAAAGCTTGCGGAAACATATACACCCACAAGACGTCTGAAACATACCTGGAGCCGAAATGCAAATATTGGTTTGTTGTAAACTAGTGTATGGCATCCACAGTATATGGCCAAAAGACGCCATGGCAGCTTAACCCCCTCGCATTGAAAACCCTCTATGCATATGGGTACCACTCATTATTCAAACCTATTTTTTAAGGCAATATATCTCTTGTTTGGTACGTGCCTCTTGCCCGCTCTCTTTGATGAGAGGGCATATATATATATTATATATATAATTATATATATGATTCCTTAACTTATTAATAATATCTTGGAAATTATATATTTTTCCTGTCTAGACCAATTCAAGTTTGGGGCAATTGGGCTTCTAGGTTAATATGAGCTCCACTAGGTGTGCCACATAACGAAACTTTATTTTGAATTTTTTCATACTTGAATGGAGCATTATTATACTTTCTATTATGGTTTAAAAGTTTCATTATAGGTGAAATAATTGTAAATAAGTTAATCATCGAGGATTATGAAAATATTATATCACAATAAACAAGAAGAATCGGCAAGCATTAAAATACAAAAAGTTTTTTTGTTTTTGTTTGTTTTTTTCATTTTCATTTTCTTTTGAGTATAAATGAAGAGCAACATTAAGTAATCATGTCAACATGTCAAGCGTTAGACTAAGCATGCTATGAATTGGCTTGTTTTCAATGAATCAAAATAACAGAGTGTGCAATTGATATATTTTGCTGCAAATCTAGTAAGAAAGAATTTGAATTGATAGAATTATAGATTTTAGGTGTTAAGATTGTATGCTTAAGTTGTAGTAGGGATATTTGAGGATGTTGAAACCATCTTTGCATTAAAAACAACAGTTTGATCAATCCAAAATTATAATTTTGACAAAGATTGATTGGTTGAGTCCTAACAGTTAACATATACATAGTCATACTTGCACTCATCATGGATGTCAAACTGAGGTTGTAGAAACTTCTAGTGAAAAACAAGCCCTTACTTTTCCCCATAAAATAGGGGGAGAATTGATAGTTAGCTGCTAGATTGATTTTTGTAGATGATAATATATATGATGATTGATCATCATGATCAGTCATATACAAAGATAAATATAGCTATTGATTCTCTCTTCAGTGTAATATCCATTGGTGGGTACACAAGTATGAATTTGTGTATAAGTTGGTGATGGCATTGGCTCATAAGCCTCTTTAGTCCCATTGTTCTCTTGTTGGACCAAATATTGCCCCCACAAAAAAAATGGGGGTGATTCATCATATCCTCTCTCACTACATGTACATGGTTAGGCTCTTCCTCCTTTAACGATGAAGGTGCCTCTTCCATAATATGATTGTCAGAGTTCATCATCCCCTTAGTCAATGTGTTAATATTTTTTCAAGGAAATGGTGTTTGTTGAGTGAAGTCGTCATTGATTTCAAAGCCCTAGCTCAAGGATAATGCCCTAGCCCCTAGGAATACAACTCTAGCTCTAGGAATGATGGCAAAGAGCTTGGAATGATGTCAAAACCCTAGAAGGAATGTCAAAGCATGTGATAACAGTGCAACGAAAACCTTAAGAGCCCTAAGAATCCAACAAGTGGTGTTGCAAAAGGGTTTAGGCCCTTAAAGGAAAAGATGACAACGAGGAGAATCCCTTCAAGAAAATAAGGAAATAATGGTCAAAGACAAGGTAAATGCAAAGGAAAGATACATCAGCACTGTAAAGAGAGCTCAAACTTTTGGGTTATTTGTTGTGGAAATGTTGAAATTTTTGTGGAAATGTTGGCGTGTTTGTTGGCCTCCTGTGTAGCCCATTTTTTGTTCAGGGTGCAAGGTGTATTCATACTGTATTAAGCTTATCTTTCTATATTTTTGGAGCAGGCTAAGTCCGTTGAGAGGGTTGGCTAGTAACCATTATTAGATTGCATCGGAGGCTAAGTTTTCTTTGTATTTCTGAGGTGATATCTGTTGAAATATTGGTTGGTAACCTAGTTTTGTGATAGACCTTTGAAGGTTGATGTTAATCTTTCAATGTTCTATGTTGTAATAAGCACTTTTCCAATTCAATTTCAATCACCCAATAACAAGTAAAGATATAACAATAAACAATATACAAAATAGAAGAAAACCAAGATTAAATAAGACAAAGATTTAAGTCAAAGACTAGGGAAAAACTAAAGGGGGAAAACCCAACCAAATTCTTCTTCTATTAGATGTCATAAACTGTTCAAACGAGAGATACATAGTCCAAGTACATCAACAACTAGTCAAAGGTGAAAGCCTTGACCAAGCAAGTCAACCAACCAATATACAATCAAATATGAGCTTAAAAGTCAAATATGGTCAAACACCAATTTTGTAGTTTTTTAGTCAAAGTCAACAACAATCAATGCAACCCTAACTAGTCCTTGGTCAACAATCAAATCAACTTCAAAAGGTTCGGTTAACCAATTAAATAATGCAACTTCTTTTGCCCAATCAAACCTAGTTTTTAAATTTGGTCAAAGTCAATAGTTGACCCGCAATCAACCCTAACCTCAAATCTGTGGTCAACTCTGGTCAAAGTGCATAAACAATTTTGGTCAGTACCCCAGTCAACTCGGGCTCCCAAAACGGATCCAAAAACCAGTGAAATGAAGTCAAATTTCCTAAAGTCAACATGGGTCAAACAATCCCAAAACATAAGTGAAACTTGGTCAAATTAGATTGTCTTTCTCTCCTTCGCATGTGTGAACTTCGACCATGCAATTTTAGACCAAATTGAACCAATGAAGAAGAAATGAATGTGATGTGATGTCTCCAAATGATCCCAAGTGATGAGTATTTATATGTGGTCTTGGGAGCTGAATTTCTTCTTCCAGGCCGACTTGTACTTTTTGATGTGACATGGACCAACATTAAAAATAATATTTTCCCTTATACAAATTTAATTTTTCGAAGGGCAAGTGGGGTCTCCTTAAGGTTTGTAGGGTTTCTCCAAGGACAAAATTTATCCCTCAATTGCCAATTTCCAATAGTTGAGCCTATTAGATGTTAGTTTTTACCGTTGTTCTATGTTGTAGCCCAATTCATATTTTCAATCAACAATATTTAAACATAATTCATTCTTCCAATTCACAATAGTAATTGTAAATAGAACAATAAATACAATGAATAAGACGAGGCAAATAAAAGAAACCAGGGTTGGTTAAAGAACAGGGAAAAACACCACAAGGGGGAAAACCCTTTGAAATTCTTCTTATTAGATTGTCATAAAATGTTCAGCAAAGAGAGTACAATATTTCAGTCCTCCAAACACAAAATTATCCAGCAAAATCAATCAAATAATATCCAGGATATGAGCCTTGCAACAATATTGATGATAGATAACATTCCTACCCTGCAGTCAACTGTCAAATGAAACCCTAGTTTCTAGCCACATGGAGAGAGAAATCATGCATGCGGTTGAAACGTTCTAGCCACACACAAAGGCTTGTATGCATGCGACTGCAGTTGGAAATTTCCTGTGGCAACCCCGCGACTACGCATCAAAACCCTAATTCGCACGTGTGAGCTTCAAACCCTGCAATTTCGGACCTATACGAACCAATCTTTATTAACCACTTCAGACCTGTGCAAGCCAAACCAAAGAAGAGAGAAGAAGAAGGTGCTTGATGACAATGTCCAAATGAGGGTTAGTTGACTTGTATTTATAGGTTTCTAAGGGCATCCAATTTCTCTTTTGGGCTTACCAGTACTTTTGTACACTTGTGGGTTACCATATTAAATATATATTTTTCCTCAACTAAATTAAATTCTTCCAAGGGCTAGGAGGGGTCTTCCTTAATGAGGAAGATTGTCCAATGAAGAGAATTTGTCCCCGAGCTACCAAATTAACACTCCCTCTTTGCAAGGGAGAAATAACCATCTGCAACATACGTCCCATCACAAGTATCTCGTCATCACCAAAAGTTGTCTTTGCTTATCGTTGCTCATCTCTGCTCATCCCTACTCATATGTTCATTCTTGCTCATATCTGTTCATACCTACTCATATTTGCACATTCTTGCTCATATTTGCTCATCTATGCTCATCTTTTGAACACTGTCAAATCTAAAAGAAGAATTTGACATCGCAGGGGAGCCCGAGCTACGACCCTTTATCCATCGGGGAGCTTATGGTACCATCTGAAATTGCTAGTGGGGAGCCGATGCTATTACCCGAAAATCTCTGCCAACAGGGAGCCCAATGCTACTACATGGGAAACCACAAACAATAGGAGGGATGCCACTTACCTTAGGAGGTAAGGATCACGTATATCCCATTGCCTGGCAATAATAGGAGGGTGTTATAGTGGCTATAACCACACTCCAAAATTTTGGCCTGCGCCCAATTTCGACCCTCCCTTGAGAGTTTCACTTGATGATTGCACACACTTGGGTTCACTCCATGAGCTCGTGTGAATCTTCACACCCACCTTGATTGATCATTTCACCCAAGTTTTTGCATTTTGATGTCAAAGTCATGCTTGCGACCATGTTCTGGTTATACTCAGAGTTTTTGCTTTGTGTGTACTTGTTGTGTTCACTATGAAAACATCTGTCGCACTCACACATGGAGTCACATTCACTATCGCGCAAGCGTCGTCATGGTCGACCAATGATCAATCACAAGTGTCACGCTTATTGCTTACACCATCGGTCAGTCATGTTGAGCAATGTGTGTCTAGATGGTTTGAGTTGTCCATCGTCAAGTCATCGTAGTGTGTTTTTGCAAGATCATGTATGCATCTTTCGCTCGTTCACACACTTAGTCTTGAAGATTAGATGACTGGATTCCTCTTTGACAGCTAGACCATCACCTCGCCATCGACTTGATCGATTGTCACCCAGAACAACGCAAAAGCACCAAGCAAGCCATTTCAAGCTGCGCTGCCCACAAGCAAATCAATCAACCTTCATGTTGGTCAACTGGAGAGTTTGAACCGGCAGCCACCCTGGGACTGGCTCCCCTCAAAAATTGCGCAGAGGCTACAGGCGTTGCTCGCTCTGCTGACTGAGAAAATTGTGCAGACAGGTTGGACATACACCCAGTGCCTATCCCTGTTTCCCTTAGAAAATTGTGCAGTTTTTCCAGCCAACCCTCTCGACAATTGACCGACTGTTCACTAAGAAAATTGTGCAGTTTTCATGAGCAAATCCTCTGCTGCCCAACAATCTCCTCAACTCAAAAACTGGGCAGAGATGACCAGCAGGCCAGCCTCCCAACATCACTATAGTTTTTCCCGCCAGCAGCTCCCGACAATCGACTAAAAGTTCCCCTCGGGAATTACGCAGTTTTCGTTGCCAAGCTCCAGTAGCTGACTGCTAGTTCCCTCTAGGAATTGCATAGTTTTTGTTGCCAAGCACCCGAGAATGGACTACCAGTTTCCCTCAGGAATTGTGCAGTTTTTGCTGCCAGTGACCTATCAGCTAACTGCTAGTTACCTCCAGGAATTGTGCAGTTTTTGCTGCCAAGCTTTCGCTGCCTGCTCGTTTCGAAAATTGTGCAAATCTTGCCTGCCCAGCCTCTCTGCAACCCGGATTGTTCCTCTCAAAAACTGTGCAGTTTTGTCCTCCAACTAAGCCAGACCCTGTAGACAGTCACTGTCAATCCAGATTGCCCATCTTCATCAGCTAGTGACTCCTGCACAATTTTCATCAGTAGTGCCCAGAGCCTCCATCCCAACTCACAACCTTGTCTCCTCTCCTGTTCACCTGCATCTGAAACGATCATGTATCATGGTAGACTAGGAGGTTTTTGGATTTGATGTCATCTCGTCATGAGTGACTGTAGATACAAGTACACAAACAAACATGGTGCGACGACGAATGTGATGAACGAAGGGAGCACATGTAGAAGGATAGGTTCACCAATGGACAAACAAACAATGCATGTAAAGAGATGTGCTCACGAACGAACGATCATGCAAAGATGTGTTTGTGGGCAGATAGACGAGAAAACAATGCATGCAAAGAGATGTGCTCACTAACAGACAATCATGCAAAGATGTGTTCACGGATGGGCGGATGAGCAAACATCAAAAGTGTGTTCACGAACGAATGGACGAACGAACATGCACTTTTCATGAACGAATGAACCTGTCAAGCCTTCCAACATATAAGCAAGGAGCAACATGCGAATGCAACATCAAGTGAACCAATGACCATCGAAGACTCCACACACTTTGCCATGTGGAGGGGAAGTTGTGACACAACATGAGGACATCCATCACCCAACAACACTGCAGCTTGTCATGCACACCATCAGCAACACGAATGTACCGACACTGTCATGTCGAGTCATGTCATGAGTCATGTCGTCCACATCTCTACTGTGGGCAATACAGTCAATCAATGTAATGTAATGTGGAATTCCAAGAGACCCACTTGTTGTATGAAGAGTCATGTGTCATGGAAGACAAACAATCATGAGGGTAGTTGAACAAGCACAAGGGTTAGTTTCACCCTTGGCTATAAATACCCCCTCATTTGTACATGCAATGGAATTTTTCACCTTAGCTCCCCCCGCATAGCCTTGAGAGTCTATAATCTTTTTTTTGAGTAAGTAGTGGCTCCAATGCCTCGCACGCAGGGTTAGTGATGTATGGTGTAACGACATGTCTTGGAACTTTCGCCTAATATAGAAGCTTTCTCATAGGCTAACACGTTTTCACACATGTATTGTAACTGTTGTAAGACTAATCTTTAAAACTTGTAATGCATGTTGCTTTAACCTGTGTTTAACACTTGAACTAATTCACTTGTTGTAATGCATATTGTTAATGAAAATGTGTTGTATATGCTGTTAACGTTGTCTCGCCCATGTAAACTACTCTCCCGGACATCAGACAAATCTTTCACATAAAACTTGCTATAACAACCGTTGCACTTGTGCGGACTAATCCGTTGAGTATTATACGTGTTATCTTCTCTTGTTTGTTGTGACTGCTGCATCCATGTGGACTGTTCTGTCGGAAGTTATGCATGTCCTGTTGTGTTGTGTGTTCCTAGTAGAGTTGGGATTTCTCCCAGCCAACTTGGAACTCACTCCCACCCTCTCCCTCTACGGTGAAAGAACCATTAACATAAGATACACTTGCAATCACCAGGCACACGAACCTTACTTCTTGCAAGACAAAGCAAACCACTCTCCTGTGTTGACAGGCAAGAGTTGAGGCAAATCTTTAAGATAATGGAAACCAGACCATCGTATCGGATGGGACTCCCACACCAAATGGTGTGAGGTCTAGTTGGGACTTCATACCATGGTGATCCCCTGATGTCGGCGGGTCTAGAACCATCAACATTTTGGCGCTAGAAGGAGGGCTAGGTGAGAAGCTAAGCCCATACATCTAGCTTGAATCTCTTACCCAATGAATAATACACAATTCGTGCTCTCAGGGTGTTTCTCTCATTTCTCCCTTAATCGGCTATCAATCCCAGATGAGCTTCTCGACCACTTGTCCTTGTTAAAGTTCGATGGTGAGGACAGAATGTCCTAACCGAGCACATTTATGATTTTCTTCATTTCTGCGAATATCATGAAATCGATAGTGATGAGCTTGTTTACGTAGTCTTCTTCCTCACCCTTGAAGGTCGTGTTAATCAACGGTGTCATACCTTGCCACATTCTTCCATCCATTCCCTTCTCACTTTCCTCAAGGAGATCCATCAAGCCTTCGATGAGTGTGACCACCAAGATGTCTATGAAAGAATCTCTCGTTTAAGAATGAAGCCTAGCGAATCATTTGAGGACTTTTCTACCCGCTTCCTTCACCTATGTCATGAAATTCCTTAACAGTTTGTGGACCTTGACTTCATGAGCCAAAGCTGAAACACTTGGTTCATGTCTCCCGAAACAGTGAACCTCTTGATTTTCTTTCTTCCTCGACTCTTGTAGATCATGAGACACCTCATGTATTGAAGAGGGTGCCCCCTCGCAGTGATCGCAGATCTAAGAAATCTGCGTAGCGGGTACCCCCTCACAGCAGGTGCAAAGCTGAGAAATCTGCGCAACATATTCCCAACCCATTTGCTCGGCTATCTCCCGCCCCAACGAAGGAAATTCCATAAAGGTTTTGAAAGCTTATGGCGAAAACTCATCCCTCCATTCCGCAAGAGGACATCACCGTTCATAACCCAAGTCTTGAGTCTAATTTTCATCTTTGCCATCCTCCATCATCTACAAGCCATGACTCCTTGCACGATGACTCACTTAAGCGATCTGCTTCACAAGCTAACTGCGCGCACTCTCTTGATTCTCAAGCTATTGGCTCAAGTTGCAGTCATGTGAAAGGCAGTCTCATCATACAAATGGAGACACAGGATGATGAAGACATAATAAATTCCTCTCAAAACATTGAGCCTCCATTCTTGATCGATTCTGGATTTGTGAATCTTGGTGAAACATCATGCACAATCAATTCTTTCGATCAACCTCTAGTCTTGGCCTGTCATCACTCCCACACTTCTGTATGTTGTGATGAATCCCCAAGCACATCATATGACATACTGTTATCTCATGTACACTCTAACTCATATCTGGAATGCACACTAGTCAAAGCAAACATCCATATTGAAGCTTCCTCTACACCTCACTTGCCCGTGTCCTATCATTCACAGCGCATCAACATGCGTCAGAGATATTCCACGCTCCCTTGCTTCTTTATCCCATGAGTTATCTCCTCGATTGACACAAGGCAATGAGGTTGCCCATGATGAAAATAATATCAATGCACAGGACTCTTCCCACTCATCATCATTTTGTGAGTTGCATGAAGACAACTCGTCAAGTCAGCTTGCTGAAAATTTTGATGAAGCCTGTGACAGAGATGGTTGTCATCCTGAGAGCAGTTTTGAAATTAGTAACAACAACCATCCTTAGGCCATGCATGATTTGGTTCACATCTCGAAATGTAATTTTTCAATTCTGGAAAGTTCCGAGATGTGCCAGGGAGTTGAGGCACTTCAATGTTTGTTGATGGTTATGTCAGGACCATGTGACTCTGGTAAGCCCGCCAAACCAAATCAGATCTCGTTTCTTGTGCGCAATTTGTATATCTGCATGGTTGAACTCAACTTGGATCCTTGTGTAAAGAATCTTTACTATTCTTAGTGTGATATTTCGAATCTTTAGATTTTCGGTAATGATCAAATCAATGAGTCTGTTACAACATGTCTTCTTCATGCACCTCTCTTACATCTAATTTGGGTTGGGAGTGTCCAACCCTCATTCAATCATGGGGCAACGAAGTTGATCATCTCAAAGACTATCTTTATACAAAATTATACTTATCAGATGTTCTCTCTCGTAATCAGTGCCCTGGTCTTTTTGCAAATTTCGCACTTCAAACCTTCTCACTCATCACACCAGCAATCTCCCTGTGTGATGAGAGCACACAACCTATTTCGCAAATCAAGTTACTCTCATTTCACAACACCCTAACTGGTTTCAAACATTCACAGTGTTGGCATCCTTTCTACATTTATGTGATTACAATGATACATGTGCACTTTTTCACCAATTGGAGGTGGGTGTTCTATCATGTTTAGTGAACAACGAACTTAGTTCCCTCATTCAGAGCATTCACATGATTGTTCAAATTTTTTCTTTGTTCATATCAAACTGGGAATCTGCCATCTCGAGCGACTGGTCTGATTTTTCTTCTACCTTGGGTGGTTATCATGCAATTTATCATTTTCCCAACATTACATCCAATGATAGTCGCTTCGCACACTATGATTTTCACTGTGTAACATCTTTATTCTTAGATTTATGTCAAGCAAGTGAGGCACGTCGACCTGCGCTGGTGGCTATGGAAGGCCCTCACTGTCTTGACATTACTGATGAGAATGACCATATCTATTTATCTGTATCAAATTCTCATCGTGATCCCCTCTCGAATCAGGAATCCATCCTCTCAAAGATCATGAACCTTTCAAAACAACCATTACGAATTTTATGATCCAATCGTTGAATGGATGGAACAATCTTACATGGAAAGTCATGTTGCAGGTAACAAGCTTCAGTTCTTGCTCGTACTCACTAAGAAACTTGATGTAGAACAACACACACTCGCAAGAGGCCTCCGAGGTTTGTTGAAAAATGGTAGTCACGGAAGAAGTAAGCGTGTGTGTTGGGTGGTTGTGACACATTCTTCTACCCACAGGCGAGACCTTCTCTTTAGTGTGCAAGTTTTTGAAGTTTTTTCATTTACTGTGGCACACTATTTTTTATCAGTTTTAATCGCTTGTATCTTTGTGACTGCAAATCGGGTATGCCTACGGTGGCTTCACTGGAAATTTCATTTCACCTAACCCTGATCGTTTAACGTAGGAGTAGGAGTAGTGTTTTCTTTTTCGCTTGTCTTTGCTTTCTGATTTGCATGTTTGTTTACTTGCTGACTTGGTTTCTTTGCTTACTTCTTGTTGTTTTCACTTTGTTTTCTTTTCTTACTATTTTTCTTTTTGTTTGTTTGGTTTGCTTAATACCTTACTATTTTTGTTTCCGAAAATAAGTGTTGCCAACTACTGCGTTCTGAATTTTGAATAGAGTATGTGCCTGAGATTTGAAGAAACTTGTGACACTGCAGCACTTGGCCAATTTTGTGTCTGTCTTTTCTGTGCTTGGTTATAACCTTCGGTCGATGAAATCTTGACGGAAAATATGAGCCGTCTGTGAGGGAAGTTTTGGTCCAACTATGAACCTGTGTCCACACTGGGAAGCCCCATGCCTATACTTAGCCTTCTACTCTGTGTGTTCAAGCTCATCCAACCAGAAGAAACAGAGAAGTGGAAAATCTAAATGAGAAAACCTATGTCAGAGGTCTTACATGCTTCTCTAAAAGAACAACCTCTTCTGCTATCAATAAGTCGAGATTCCTCTTCCGCCCCAAAAATAAATAAGTGCCTATGCATAGTGATCTTGAAAAAATACAAAGGTGAAAGAAGAGAAAGGCTTCCTGCGCAGAGAGGTGAAGCATGCAACTCCACTGGGGTACTGACCAAGCTTGCTCGAAGTGGAGAAATGTGTGTGTTCCTGCGTGACTCCTCCGGGGTACTGTCCAGACCTGCTAACAACAGAGCAACACTAGAGATGAAAATTTATACTCTGAAAATCTTCAACTCGTGAGCTAAACTACCCTTCCCGAATTCGAAACACTGTGATCAAGCTGAACTTTTGATTGTGTTTGACTGAGTTGGCTAAAGATGAACCATGTATGTCCATGGGATAAGTGGGGAAGCCAGAATAACCCGCACAACGATTCAATACTCCCTGAAAGACTGAGGCCCTATGTTATCAATGACCCAAAATAGAGACGCTGGAGTTCTGCCAGTGTGTTGCCAACTGTTGTAGCAGCTACAACAATGCTCCAAAATTTTGGCCTGCACCCAATTTGGGAGCCTCACTTGAGAGTTTCACTTTATGAGTACACACACTAGGGTTCACTCTGTGAGATCGTGTGAGTCTTCGCACCCACCTTGCTTGATCATTTCACCCAAGTTTTTGCATGTCGATGTCAAAGTCATGCTTGTGACCATGTTCTGGTTATACTCAAAGTTTTCGCTTTGTGCGTACTTGTTGTGTTCGCTATGAAAACATCTATCACACTCACACATGAAGTCACATTCATTGTCGCGCAAGCATCGTCACGATCGACCAATGATCAATCACAAGTGTCGCGCTTGTTGCTTACACTGTCAGTCAATCATGTTGAGCATGTGCGTTTGGATGGTTTGAGTCGTCTCGTCGTCAAGTCATGGAAGTGTGCGTTTGCAAGATCACATATGCATCTTTCGATCGTTCACACACTTAGTCACTTTGTTGAAGATCTGATGACTGAATTCCCCTTTGATAGTTGGACCATCACCCTGCCATTGACTCGATCGACTGTCACTGAGAACAACGTAGAAGCACCAAACAAGCCATTTCAATTTGCGTTGCTCGCAAACAAATCAATCAAACTTCATGCTGGTCAACTAGAGAGTTTGACCCGACAGCCACCCCAGGACTGACTCACTGCAGACCTTGCCTACTTCGCTAACTGAGAAAATTGCGCAGACAGGCTGGATAGACACCCTGTGCTTGCCCCTGTTTCCCTTAGAAAATTGTGCAGTTTTTCCAGCCAACCCTCTCGACAATTGACCGACTGCTCACTAAGAAAATTGCGTAGTTTTCATGAGAAAATCCTCTTCTGCCTAGTATTTCACTCAGCTTAGAAACTGCGCAGAGGTGACCAACAAGCCAACCTCCCAACTCAACATAGTTTTTCCCACCAACAGCTCTTGATAGCCGACTGGCAGTTCCCCTTAGGAATTGCGCAGTTTTTGCTACCAAGCTCTAGCAGCTAACTGCCAATTCCCTCCAGGAATTGCACAGTTTTTGCTGCCAAACTCCCGAAAGCGAACTACCAGTTCCCCTCAAGAATGGCGCAACTTTTGCTACCAGTGACCTAGCATCATTGCTAGTTCCCTATAGGAATTGCGTAGTTTTTGCTGCCAAGATCTCGTTGCCCGCTCGTTTCGGAAATTGTGCAAAACTTGCTTGTGTAGCTTTTCCGTAGCCTGGACTGTTCCTATAAAAAACTGTGCAATTTTGTTCTCCAACTGAGCCAAACTCCGTGGATAGTCACTGTCGATCTAGATTGCGCATCTTCATCACCTAGTGACTCCTATGTAGTTTTCATTAGTAGTGCTTGGAGTCTCCATCCCAACTCGCAACCTTGTCTCCTTTCACGGTCACCTGCATCAGAAATGATCATGTATCATGGTAGACTAGGAGGTTTTTGGATTTGATGTCATCTCGTCATGAGTGACTGCAGATATAGGGACACAAAAAAACATGGTGCGACGACGGATGTGATGAATGAAGGGAGCACATGCAGCAAGACAGGTTCGCCAATGGACGAACAAACAATGCATGCAAAGGGATGTGCTTGCGAACAGATGATCATGCAAAGATGTGTTCATAGATGGACGAACGAACAAACATGCAAAATGTGTTCACGGATGGACGGACAGACGAAGATGCACCTTTCGTGAATGGACGAACCTGTTAAGCCTTCCAACATACAAACGAGGAGCAACATGCAAATGCAACATCAAGTGAATCAACAACCATTGAAGACTCCGTGCACTTTTCCATGCAAAGGTGAAGCTGTGACACAGCATGAGGACATCCATCACCCAACCACACTGCAGCTCAACATGCACACCAAAAATAGCACGAATGTACCAACAATGTCATGTCGAGTCATGTCATAAGTCATGTCGTCCACATCTCTACTGTGGGCCATACGATCAATCAAGGTAATGTAACGTGGAAGTCCAAGATACCCACTTGTTGTATGAAGAGTCATGTAAAGTCGAAAAGTAATGGAAGACAAACAATCATGAGGGTAGACAAACAACCACAAGGGTCAGTTTCATCCTTGGCTATAAATACCCCCTCATTTGTACATGCAATGGACCTTTTCACCTTAGATCCTCCCGCATAGCCTCGAGAGTCTGTAATATTTTCTTTGAAGAGTAAGTAGGGGCTCCAATGTCCCGCACACGGGGTTAGTGATGTATGGTGTAATGATGTGTCTTGGAACTTTTGCTTAATTTAGAAGCCTGCTCACAGGCCAGTATGTTTCCACACATGTATTGTAACTGTTGTAAGACTAATCTTTAACACTTGTAATGCATGTTGCTTTAACCTGTGTTTAACACTTGAACTAATTCACTTGTTGTAATGCATATATGTTAATGAAAATGTGTTGTATATGGTGTTAACATTTTCTCGCCCATGTAGAATACTCTCCCAGACATCAGATAGACCTTTCACATAACACTTGTTATAACAACCGTTACACTCACGCGGACTAATCACAGAGTATTATATGTGTTATCTTCCCTTGTGTGTTGTTATTACCGCATCCGTGTACAGTGAAAGAACCATTGACACAAGAGACACTTGCAATCACTAGGCAAGTGAACCTCACTTCTTACAAGACAAAGCAGACCACTCTCTTGTGATGACAAGCAAGAGTTGAGGCAAATGTTTAAGATAATGGCAACTGGGCCATCGTACCAGATGGGACTCCCACACCAAATGGTGTGAGGTCTAGTTGGGACTTCATACAAGGGTGATCCCCTGATGTTGGCAGGTCCAGCACCGTCAACAGAGGGATACCACTTACCATAAATGATAAGGATCACACCTATCCTATCATCTGTTGATCTTCCCGACAAGGCCTTGAAGAGTCAAGTGGTAGAATGCTTGAATCTCTAGCTTAAGCAGGATGCTACTTACCATAAGTGGTAAGAATCACACTTAAATCAAGAAACCAACACCCATTGGCCAAATGGGTGGGAAATGCATATGCCAAATGGGGTATGCTCTATTAAATCTAGAGTTCCCTCAACTTCAAGAGCTCTATGGCTCAATTCCTCACCCTGGGAGCTCAGATAGGGGGGAAGAGAGCTAGAAAAGTGTCGTCGATCAACCCGAACCCTTACAAAGAGGGTCACATCCATCAGTCTGTGTTGCTCTTTGTTTGTAATTTTCTCATTAATCGAAGTATGACGAAGTCTCACAACTCCTCTGTACAACATATCATACATGTGATGATATCTAATTGCAATATACTCGAGCTTTTGTTTCTTTCTCATCCATGATATCATTGTAGATCTCAAGCTAAAGTAGTACCCAGATGTGCTCTTCCTGTCAATAACATTTCCAACCCAATCATCACCGGTGTATCCATGCAGTGTCATATATCTAGAGGTATATCTTAGACCAAGATCTTTCATCTTGAACTCAAAGGTCAGTTCCTTCTTACACTTGATCATCAGTGATTTACTACCTATCAAGAATAGATCATTAACATATAAAACCAAAATCAAAATCATACCATGGACCAATTTGAATTAGAGGTTCAGATTGACACTGCTTCTTGTGAGTCCAAGTTTCACCGGGTAACTATTAATTCATACATTCTAGGCTTGGGGAGCTTTCTTTAAACTACATAATTCTTTCTTAAGTTTGCAAACATGAGTCTTCTTTTCCTGTACTTCAAATCCCTGAGGCTACTCAACACATCCTTCTTCCTTAAACGTTTCAATGCTTTCATCTTCTTCATGCTTTATCTTGTATAGCCATTTTGAAGTTGCATCAAACTTTCCTTGAGATTTCAGAGCAACTTTCCTCATCATCGATTCTTTGGTCATAGTATCTTTCCAAACTTGTTCTTTCACAATTACTCCATTATGTTCATAATTATCATTGGTCTTAATTCTGCTAGAGGGGAGTGGCCCCCTTAGCTTTTCTTGATTTCATTGCCATAACTTTCTTTGATGGTTAGTGTCATGGACCATTACTAGAAGAGGTTTTCCATTGACTCTATAGATTCCTTCAACTCTAGATCCCATTGGAAACACATTTCTCATTCGAGATTCCTTTGATCAGGAGAGGACCTTTCCATTGATGAAGGCCACTCTCAATCCTTTGTCTTCCAAGGCATAAATATATATCAAGTTCTTCTTTAGTTATGGAACATACATCACTTCATGAAGAATAAAAGGTTTTCCATAGATCAAATCAAATTTGACAGTACCAAAGCCCTTCACTGGATATGTAAATTTGTCTCCAAGAATAATCTTCAAATTCATCTCCCTCTCAACCAGATTTTAGAGGACTTCCTTATAACCGGAAAGGTGTCTAGAAGCCCCACTATCTGCCAACCAACTATCATATGAATCCAAAGGAGAAGAACTAGAAAACGCCGAAATAAGAATATATTTAGATTGACTAGTAGCTATGTTATTTTCATATCTTGAGTTTCTTGACTTCTTTTGAGGACGAGGACTTCCTTCACGATCATCCAGAGTATCTCTTCTTCTTCGATCGTCTTTCCCTCTTCTATCATCTTGGCTTCTTCTATTATCACTTCTTCTTCTATCATTGGTCCTCCTTCCATCATCACTTCTTCTATCATTGTACTTGTTATTGTTGTAGCTTCGGTCAAATCTTGGAGCATCTCTTTTCCTTCGACAATGTTGGCCATAGTGACCACACTTGTGACAATTGTAGCATTTAATATCCCTTAATGTTTTATTAAAATCCTTTGACTTGGGAGAAAGCCTATTTGAACTAGATGAACTTCCTTTTCCCTTTTTATTCTTGTCTTGAGTAACAAGTGTAGCGAGCTCTCCTTCTTCATTTCTTTAAATTCTCCCTCTTGAAATCATCCTGGATTCTTCTTGAGTGTGTTTTCTAACCAACTCATCAAATGATGGGAATTTGTTGTTGTTGCTTACAGTGGTAAAGAAAGTTTCCCAAATAAGAGGGAGACCCTTGAGGGTTACAATCACCATTTTCTTGTCGGGTACAATTTCCCCAACTATCTGCAATTGATCTTTAAGATGACATATCCTCATGATGTAGAATTGCACAAACTCTCCCGTATTCATTTTCATATCTTTGAGTTGATCCTTCAAGGAGATTATCTCATTCAAATTGTGGACTTCATACATGTCGGTCAAATTATCATACATGTCCTTAGACTTATTTAAATTTCTAACATAAGAAAGTAAATGATCTTGCAAACCATCACTATAATTTCTTTACTTTTAACTCACCTTTCTTGTCCTTGTTCTTGGTAGTAGCGAAAGCATTCTCTGGAGGCTTAGGTACTTTTCCTTGAATGTATTCCAAAGTATCATTGTCATCTGTTATGATTTCCAGCCTAATCTTCCAAGCAACAAAGTTTGATGAGTCTCTCAACTTCTCATTTTCTTTGATGAATGAGGTAGACATCTTGTCTTGATTAAATAGAGTCCTTCAACTTGCCAAAGATGATTTCTCTTGTTCTTGTCTTCATTGGGCTTGTCCTTCACCTTAGCTCTGATACCATGTTAATTTTTACCATTGTTCTATGTTGTTACAATCGCTTTAGCTCAATTCTTATCTTCAATTAGCAACATTTAAACACAATTCAATCTTCCAATTAACAATAGTAATTGTAGATAGAACAATAAATGCAATGAACAAGGGACAAATAAGAGACACTAGGTTTGGTCAAAGACCAGGGAAAAACTCCGCAAGGGTGAAAATCCTTTCAAATTCTTCTTCCTATTAGATTGTGATAAAATGTTTAGCAAAGAGAGAGTATATTATTCCAGTTCTTCAATCACAAAATTATTTAGCAAAATCAACCAACAATATCCAAGATATGAGCCCTGCAACAGTACTGATTAGAGATGACATTCCCAGCCTACAGTCAACTGCGATCAACTGTCAAATGAAACACTAGTTTCCATCCACATGGAGAGAGTGATCATGCGTGCGGATGAAACATTTTGACCACACACAAAAGCTTGTATGCATGCAACTGCAGCTGAAAAGTTCATGTGGCAACCCTACAATTATAGCCAAAACGATAATTCTCACGTATGAACTTCAAACCTTGCAATTTCGGACTTGTATGAATCAATCTTTGTGAATCACTTCAGACTTATGCGAGCCAAACCAAAGAAGAGAGAAGAAGAAGTTCCTTGATGATGATGTCCAAATGAGGGTCACTTGACTTGTATTTATAGGCTTTCAAGGGTGTCCAATTTTCTCTTTTGGGCCAACTTGTCCTTTTGTACACCTATGGGTTTCCATATTAAAAATATATTTTCCCTCAACCAAATTAAATTATTCCGAGGGCTAGGAGGGGTCTTCCTTAATGAGGAAGATTGTCTAATGGAGGGAATTTGTCCCTAAACTGCCAAATTAACATTAAATATTAGAGTTGGATTGTTGCATGATTGTGAGTTAGGTCGTAGGCGTAGTATTTGGATAGATAGGATAAACCACGACAACAAAAGAGGAGAGCCACAACTGTTTATTAAAGTGCACAATTGATCTGAGTAGCCGATTTGTAGAGGACTCGGAGGAGGGAATCTTTAAGGAATCTAGGGGGAATCAGCTGTGTGATGTACTTGTTGTCATGATTCATCATGCTTTGTTTGAGATCCCTTCATTGTTATGTTGATGAGATACTCATGTTGTCGCTATGTATGTTTGCATTGAGATCCCTTTTATGCCATGTTGGTGGGATGCTCATCATGCATGAGTTTATGTCATACTGATATGAGTCCTTTTGACTGAGAGTTCTTGTAGCAGAACATCTCTTGGAGCCACTCGTGCATGAGGGCATTTTCCTTGTATGATCGCGACATCATCTCTTATGTACATCATCACTATTGATAACACTTAATGCAATGACCTACACCCTCTTGACATCGGGGCCCGGAGATGTAGTCATTCCTAGACGAACTCTGTTATCACTGTCTTGAGTTTTATGTTGTTGATGATTGTCATGTTCCTTCTTCTTACAACATGCAGATGTATTCATTTATATTATTTTAAAAATGCAATTTAACACATCATGAAAGTAAAAGGTCTTGGAAGGGTCCTTTGTCACACTTGGACTTGGATCAACAATGAGGAGCATTAGGGCATTGAGTAGCCCAAAAAATAGATGTTGTAGGTGCAGGAAATGCATTCACTGGTAAAGAAAGAGTGTTATTGATTGTGTATAATTGAGCCAAGGAGGATACCCTCAAAAGTAGGGCAGTATCGAGTGCATTCCTAACTTGTGACAGAGGCCGATTTTGTTGAACAAGTATAATGTATTGCGGAGTGTAGAGCCTTTACCCGCAACAATGATAGTGGATACATGTAGGAGTTAAGGGCTTGTGAAGGAGCTACATTGTTGGAGGGTATTGCGATTACTCTAACTAATAACATCAAGGAGGTAGGTAGGCTTGAGGTAAGGCCTATAGCAAAGAAATGTGATAACATGTTTAATAGAGTTAGGCCACAAACCTACTTGTGGATAGATAGGGATAGTTTTCAAGTAAAAATACAATAAGCTACAATGGAAAAAAATACAATGATAGTGGCAGAACCAAAGGTGATAATTGGATACCAGTGATAGAACGGTGAGTAGTACCAAGGGTCATGTTGTAGAAGATGTTGGACCTCAGAGTTACTCTCCTTGAAAACTTTTCTCACTTCTTTCTCTTGTTTTCCATAAAAGACAAATCCCCATCAATGATAAATGACAGATTTTGTCTCAAGCAGGACATTAAATGATTGACATGTTATACTTTTATGTTTTTTCTATTTGAAATAAGTTTTTGCAAATTAGCTACAGAACACAGCCTATTCTGTAGTTAACTGCATGTTCTGTAGCTACTTCCATGGTTGCACAAGTTACAGGTGTCAAACGAAGAAACCAACCACATGGGCATCTCTGAAATCATCTTGACATGGACCCTATCTTAGTCACCCAACCCAGCTCGATAAAAAAGCCAGCTTAAGACCACAGTCAAAGGTGGAGTCAAACATATGAAACCCGAAAGCAATAAGACTCTTTGCCTACCCTTTCGTGGTTAATTAATAAATCCAATAGATCTGTTGAAGCATTAACTTGGATTAGCCACCTGTGTCAACGATTCTGTGCAACCACCTTGTTTGAATTCAAGTCACCTGTAGCTGATCAAACATTTACACTGATTGGTTGTCATACGTGTAGACCACCTATAGCTAATTTTCCTCAAAAGACAGTGATGAATATTTTCTTTTAAATACCAGTTGAACAGAACCAGAGGGAGTTCGAAGTTTTTGATGTATTAAGTTTAAACTTATCAGCTCTATAATTTTAGACTTTTGTTCTTGTTTTATAATACAAAGCCGTGTGTTGACTGATGATCAGTGAATGAGCATTTTGAATTAAGTTAGCAACTCAACCTAGTCAGTTGCAGAGGGCCCCTGCGTTGAAGGAGGTTTTCTTTTCATTTGTTTTCTTCTTTTTGTTTAGTTTTTAATTCTTCATTTACTTTTAGCAGTGTTTATAACTTAGGTTGATTTCTTGAAATTTGATTTCTTTTAGTTTTAATCAGTAGCATAATGTTAGAATTCAATTGTGCAGTCTTGTTTCCCCAATCCATTTCCTAAAGGAAACGACTTTGTTTCTAAACAGAGTAAGATTGAAAGTAATGAGGATGCAACTCTTGATTAACTTACTGTTCTTGTTATTTATTTCTTAGTTCAGGTTGTCAATGCAACTGTTTTAATGAATGTTTTTGATCACCATTTCAAGCTGATATCCATCCTAAACTAAATGGTTGAGGATTCACTTTACATAAGGGTTGAAACCAATCAATTACCTTCTGCATGTTTTTATTTAGTTTTTACTAGATCATGAAGTATAAAAGTTGCTTGAATTCCATCTCAAGGAGGTTATCTTTCAAAATTGAAGGTTAGAGTAACTAGAAGTACTTTAGTTAATTTCATTCTTTGTATTTATTCCAACATGACTTACAACTTTGCCTTCTAGTTTTAAGAATTATTTATGAATTAGGATTAGATGAAAAGATAGGACATATGCTCTGTTTTTCCTTCTTTTAACTTAGATTTTGACTAGTTCTAAGCTCTTGGTTCACCTTTAGGAAATTTAGATTTAGTTTCACATAGTTCAAATTGTACATCATTAGGAATCAAAGAACATAAACCCCCAAAACAATATAAAATGCAAAACAATGAAGTAAGAAGGGTTAACTAGCACATACAGTGCACTACACTTCATCAGCTTACGAGCCTCGGTTGATAATTTATGCAAAGAAATTTAGGACACTAAATTGACTAAACATTTTGGTGCCGTTGCCGAGGAAGTGTAACTAGGTAACCTTATCTCTTACATTTAAAAAAATTATATGCATAGAAAAAGAGACTATAGGGGTAGATTTATAGCTAGAGGCAGGAGTTCAATTCCTACAACACCACCTACTCCGCCAAGAACAAGAAGAGATACACCTCCACTTCAAGCTCATACTCCCAACCATAGAACTCTTGAAATTCCAGGGGCAGAAATCCAATCAAAAGAATCTCCTACGTCATCTAGCAAGGCAATCCTAGAGGAGAAAAATTTTAGGTCTCCAACAACAGGAGTAGTGTTTTTCACCTCCACAGGAGAGCACATTTTAGTTGAATAATTAGGAATACTTGGTGAGGAAGAAGAAGTAGAACCTCTCTCCCATATCCCTTTAATATAAGAACTAGAGGAAGACAAAGTAACTTTGTAGGTTGAACCTTGTACTGACTTTGAAAAAACTGTAATGGCAGAAGAAGGAGAGGATGGAGAATTTAAACTATTTGGAGGAGGGTGTAGAAGAAGAGGTAGAGGAAATAATGGAGGAGGCAGAGGAAATAGGGAAATAGATAATTCTTTTGGATTCCCTATAGTGGATGAAGAAACAAATAGCACACTGAAAAATATCTCATCTTCTGTCCTCCCAAATTTCCATGGGTTAAAAAGTGAGGATCCTGAAACATTTTTATTTGAGTTTGAAGTCTTGTGCAGAACCTAAGATTATCTAGAAGACTCTCAAAAACGTAATTTGTTCCCTTCAACACTGAAAGGAGTTGCTTTGAAGTGGTTCATGGGGTTAGTCACTTAGTCCATTAGAACATGGAATGACATGAAATAAGTGTTTTTGGATAGGTATTTGGATTATTGCATGCCTACCAATCACAAAGATGAAGTGTTCGAAATGATACAAAGAGAGGATGAAAATTTAGAGGATTTGATTGAGGTATTCAACTATAATTTGAAAATAGCAAAGATGGACAATTTAGATGAAGATACTTTAAAAGCTCTTTTATTAAAATCCATTAGAGATGAGTGGATAGATATCCTTAACATGATGGAGAAGGGAGATATCTCTCAACTCCCGATAAATGACATAGGAGAATTATGTGTTCATCTCTCAAGAGGGAAATCCAAAACTGGGAAAAGTCCAAGAGGTCCTTCTCTTGTTAGAGTAAATAAATTTGCAACTGGATCAGTGAGTAAGGAAAAAATTGGTAATATGCTTGATGAATTCAAAACAAATATTCTAGGGAGTCTTCGTGAGCAAATGAACACCCTTAAGTTGCAAAACAAACAAAAAAACCGAGGCTGATGCTTTAGCTATTTTTTGTCCAAAATGCAGAAAAAAACATGCTCTAAGAGAATGTTGTTTGGATGCAAAAATTATAGAGCCTTGTATGATTTGCTCAGAGAATCATGAGACCAAAGGTTTTCCTTTGATTCCAGGTCTTAAGGTTGTTTTTCAAGAAGAAATAGTTCCAAATTTAGTAGAATCTCTTTGCTTTGTCTCTAGAAAACCTTGGTTGGGGCCAAAAAATTAGGGATTGAACAATCAAATGTATCTTCAGCCCCCACCAAATGGGAATTCTTGGCAACAACCTTGGCCTCAACCTCAATCTCAATCTCAACCTTGGGCACAAGGAGTGCAAAATCCTTATGGGAGATTTTGTCAATATTATCAATATCCTCCATCATATCAGAATTATCCTCCCTTACACATTCCACAACAAAATCAACAGCCACAACTTCAAAATCAGAACCCTCAACTTTCATTACCATTTCCACAACAAAACCAAAATCCTCAACTCTTACTGCCATTTCAGTAGAGACCAAATCAACTCCCTGCCCAACCATTACCAAACCCCAAAAATAAAAATCCTCAGAATACTTAAATGGTGGAAGGACAACAATTTCCAACTTATATGATCACTTCTCTAGATCTCAATGATGTTTAACTAAGATTTGGTAGGGTATTAGAAAAGGAAAGGCCTTCTATAGTTATTCAGGAACAAGACAATTCTGAAGAAGATTCTTTACAACCCAATAAAAGTTTTGAGGGAACATCTCTCCAAAACCAAAATACTGAAAATGAAAAAAAGAAAGAACTAGTGAACTCAACTCCTATCATTGAGCAGCCAGTATCTACTTCTGCTTCTCCTTTTTCTGAAAGATTACAAGTTGATAAAGGAGTAGAAAAACATATCTTGTTTCCTATTTATGATTTTCTAGATGAATTAAAAAATGTCTGTATCAAAATTCCTTTGTTACAAGCCATTAAGGAGATTCCAATCCTAGCTAAAACAATAAAGGAGTTGAGCATACAACCATGAAGAAAAGCAAAAGAAACAAAAAGAATTCACCTGGTAGGAAAAATGGCAGATATAATGATGGGAAAAATTGCCATACAAAAATATGTAGATCTAGGAAGTCTAATTGTGAAAACACATATCAATGGAGTTGAAATTCCAAATACATTGATTGATTTAGGGGCAGCAATAAACATCATGAGCAAACAAACCGTGAAACAACTCAAGCTTCCTAATCTTCTTTACACACCCACATTACTGCAATTAGCAGACAGATCTGTAATCAAACCAGATGGAGTGTCAGAAGATATTTTAGTATCTTTAGATTCTTAGGAATATCCTGTTGATTTTATGATCTTGACCCCCAAAAACAATCTAGGAGGACATCCACTCATATTAGGAAGACCTTGGCTGGCCACAGCTGATGCTTTCATTAGCTGTAGAGCTGGTGATATGTATATTTCTGATAATAGTTCAACAAAGAAATTCACTCTATATCCTCCAACAAAAACAATCATAGAAATAGATGACAAAGAATGGATTGATGATGAAAATGACATTCAACCTCTCTTTGTTATTTCGGATATTAGTGAAGATAGTCAAATCTTAAAAGCAACGGAAAATTTTGAATCATCTCCAGAATATGAACATGATCAATTTGAAAAAAAATTCAGTATGGAATATTTGTCATCTATGCAAATGTCTCTTTATTTTATGGAAGAATTTGGTAGCTTTACAATTGAAATCTTTCCAGAGAAAACATTGAACATAAACAACAACTTGGAGAAATAACAACAGGAAAAGCTAATCAAGACATTACAACAACTTTCTGCTACATATGCATGGGAATATACTGACATGAAAGGAATTAGTCCTAAGACTTATATACATCACATCTACAATGAGGAAAATTGTAGACCTATCAGACAACCTCAGAGAAGGATGAATCCAAATGTTAGGGAAATTGTGAAAGAAGAGCTGCAAAAAATGCTGAATGTAGACTTCATTACCCAATTTCAGATAGCCAATGGGTTTCCCCTTTAGTGATTGTGTCTAAAAATAATGGTAAATGGAGGGTGTGCATTGATTACCGAGAATTGAATAAAGCTACCCTTAGAGATCATTTTCCTTTTCCCTTTATAAATCAAGTGTTAGATACATTAGTAGGTAAGAAGTATTTCTCATTCTTGGATGGTTTTAGTGGTTATAATCAGATTTAGGTGGCACTTGAAGATCAAGATAAAACCACATTTACGTGTTTATGGGGAACCTATGCCTATTGAGTACTTCCTTTTGGGTTATGTAATGCACCTGTAACATTCCAAAGAGAAGTACTAGGAATTTTTTTTGATCTAATACATGATTGTGTAAAGGTATATATGGATGACTTTACAGTCTATGGGAATACATTTGAAGAAGCTTTGGAAATTTGGAAAAAGTTCTTAAAAGATGTAAGGAAGCAAACCTTTCACTAAGCCATGAAAAATGTTTTATGATGTTTACAGAAGGTATTGTTTTAGGGCATCACATTTCTGGAGATGGGATTAAAGTTGATAAATCTAAAGTTGAAGTCATCTCTAAATTATCAATTCCAAATTGCCAAAAAGATGTTCGAAGTTTTCTATGATTTACATGATACTATAGACGATTTATAGAAAATTTCACTAAAATAGCATCCCCACTCTTCAAATTACTCACCAAGGATTGTGAATTCAATTGGAATCCCGACTGCCAGTGAGCATTTGAGACCTTGAAAACAAAAATTTCTAAAGCACCCATCTTGAGAGGTCCAAATTGGAAACTACCTTTTCACATTTCAACAGATGCTTCAGATATAACTTTGGGCACTGTATTAGGAAAAAAAGACTTGATTCCCTATGCCATCTACTATACACGTAAGAATTTGACTCCCACTGAGTTGAATTATACTGTCTGAAAATGATTTTTTAGCTTTCTTCATGCAATCAACAAGTTCAAACATTATATAACAGGTTGTGAAACCTTTGTTCATACATATAACTCTGCAATTAGATATTTAATGAATAAACCTATTACTAATGGCAGAGTTACAAGATGGTTTTTCCTCTTGCAAGAATTCAATATTACTGTGCTAGATAGACTTGGAAAACAAAACACAGTTGTTGATTTTTTGTCCAGAATTCAAAATATCAAAAATGACACTCTGGTTGAAGATATGTTTCCTGATGAATATCTTTTTGCAGTGACTAATCAAACTCCTTGGTTTGCAAATATTGCTAATTACTTAGTCATAGGGAAATTTCCTTCACATTTGTTTCCTAGAGAAAAAAGAAAAATCATCCAGATAAGTGCAAGATACTCATGGATCACTAATGAATTGTATAAAACAGGCCCAGATCTTGTGATCAGAAGATGTTTTAGGGAAGATGAAATGCTTGAGATTCTTAAGGCATGTCATGATGAGCCGTGTGGTGGACACTTTGTTGACAAGAGGACAACCTATAAAATATTTTCTTTAGGATATTATTGGCCATCCATCTTCAAAGATGTCAAAGAATATGTCAGGAGGTGTGACAACTGACAGAGGGTAGGGAAACCTGCTCCTTCAAATGAAATGCCACTATAAATTCAGGTACTCATTGAACCTTTTGAAAAATGGGCCTTAGATTTTGTTGGTTCCAATTAATCCTTCATCTAAGTAAAAGAAATATATATTGGTATGCACTGATTATGTCGCTAAATGGGTAGAGGCAAAAGCATTACCTTTTACTAATGAAAAATCTGTAGTTAATTTTCTTTTTGAGGACATCTTCATATGTTTAGGTGTTCCAAAAGAAATTGTGACAGATCAGGGATCCCAATTTACATCTAAAATGGTGAAGGGTATTTTGGAAGATTACAAGATCAAACATAGGGAATCTACTCCCTATCATCCACAGAAAATGGCCAAGTTGAATCTACAAATAATGTGACTGAAGGAATTCACACTAAGACTGTGCATCCACATAGAATAGATTGGGAAAAAAGGCTTCTGGAAGCCTTATGGACCTATAGAACTACATGGAGGAACACAACATGACATACACCCTATGAACTTGTTTATGGGAAACAAACCCTATTCCCTATAGAGTTTCAAATCAAAACCTTCAAGATGGCAGTCCAATTGGGACTGGATTTATTAGAGGCACAGAAACATAGATTGGAGCAACTCAATGAACTTGATGAAATCAAGAAAGATGTAGTCCAAAGAACCAGTATAGTCCAACAACAAAGGGCTAAATGGCATGATAAATATATTAAGGAGAAGAAGTTTCAAGCAGGAAATTGGGCATTGTTGTTCGATTCAAATTTAAAAGACTTTCAAGGGAAGTTTCAAACTCATTGGCTTGGGCCATATGAGATTGAAGAAGTCTTTAATAATGGAGCAGTTAAGATAAGGACGATAGATGGAAGCAAAATACCTCTTCTTGTGAATGGTCATTGGTTGAATATATATCAAAAAGCAATTTCAAGAGAGGAGTTCATTAAGATTTTCCAGAATAACTGTGAAATGAAGCTAGTGAAGAAGAATTCTTCTTCTCCACTAACTTAGTCTTTATTTTTCTTAAGAAATGACTGATAAAAATAAAATAAAATTGTATGAGGTTAAAAACCAATCATTGATTGACGTACTTATACAAAAAATATAGGGTGAAAATTAGAGATTTCTGACATCATATATTTTGTTATGAAACTAGCTCACAAAAAGATAGAAAAGAGAGATAAACGCCTCAGAATTCAGCCTCTTCGAGGGGGAAACCTCCTTTACGTTACACAAATGAACAATTCTTGGATGATACAAATGACAATGCCTCATTTCTATATATAGAAGTCTAAGGGATCATAATATAATTAGAGCTGACATAACAATAATAATGTAAGAGCACAATAATAACAATCTGGGGACTACATGGGTACAACAATATAATAAGGGGGTTGTACTAATAACAATAAGGGGTTACACTAGTAGTATAGCGGCCTAACATGCCCCTCTCCTTCAAAAAGTGTTGTTCTCAACACTTGAGTAGTTCTTGATGCTTCTGTATAGAATTATTGTCCTTCCATGTGAAATCTTCAACAGGTAAGTTCTCCACTTATTGAAATGCTTTGAAATGGATCGATTTCATAGCTGTCGACTTCTCGGTTCTGTAAATGCTTGAGGTTCCAATATGCTTTTTCCTTCCTTGTCAAGTTCTGAAAATATTGTTGGAACTGGGACATTCGACAACTTTTGAATGAGTTCCCACCCTACTTCGCCATTCTTCCATTCATACCTTCCTTTGTTTATCAAATTTGGTTGGATAATTGTACCATCCTCTACCATTTCTGCAACCATATGTTCAATTTCACTCCTTTGGGCATATGAATATCTATAAGGCTTGATGTTTGGAGGAACACATCCTGGAATAAAATGAATAGCATGATCATGATCACGAATAGTGGGAGACCTTTGGGAGTCTCAAATATCTTGGAATGATTGTCCAAGACTTTTTGGAGATTTGGAGAAATACATGATTTCGATGTGCGAACAGTGAGCGAACATACTTGTGCAATTACACGTCGTTTTTCTTTCTTTAGAAGCTTTGTCATTTCGCCAGAGTTGATTATTTCTCCTGGTTTCCCTGTGATACCCCTTAATTCAACTTCCTTTCCTTCCAAAGAAAATTTCATAAAAAGTTTTTGAAAATTAAAAGCTATTGTACCCAAGGGTTGTAGCCATGGACTCCTAGTACAACATCAGCACCACCCATTGGAACGGAAAACATTGGGCTATTCAACACATATTCTCCCATGGATAGCTTGATATTATGGAACTTTCCGGAGCAATTTATGTTTCTCCACTTACAACCGTCACTTGACACTCTAGTGTTGGATCTAGGAAGAAATTCATGTCTTTGGCTATCTTACAATTAATAAAATTATGGGTACTACCCGAATCAATCAACACTTATTACATTTTTCTTCTTGATATGTCATTCTATCTTTACAGTTTGAGGAGTGGTAATTCCGACGAATGCATTACAAGATATGGTCGGATTCATTTCTTCTTTCTCTAGGGTTGGTTCCTGGTGAGTATCATTTTCTTTTGATGTTTCTTGATACTTTTCTTTTGATATTTCACTATTTGAACCTTATTCTTCTTGATATGTCCTTCTATCTTGAGAGTTTGGGGAGTGGTAATTTCTTCCAATGCTTTACAAGATATGGTTGGATTCATTTCTT
>APFE030558813.1:39770-79395 GCA_000404065.3 Pinus taeda | reverse complement strand
ATAATATTTTTTAGGAACCCATTTTAGACCTCAAAATTTCTCTAATGACTCACCTCTTGCTTCTAGCCTCCCTTGTCGACACTCCTTGAGTCCATTTGCTTGTCTCTTTGTTACCTTGCAATTAGCTAGCAAATTTTCACTCCACCCTCTTGAATCTTGCTTTGCCATCTTGTTTTCGTACCCCCACCTATCGCTTATGTGACTCCTTTTCTTAAGGTCCTTGCTCAACAGTTTGCCTAATATTCTATCCTTCTAAACATTTATGTTTGGTTTGGGGACATGCCTTGATGGGTGCATGCATTTGCTGAGGAGCTACCTATTATTAGGAGTGAGCCTCTTGGGGAGATACATATATGCATCCCAAGCTTTAGCAATTTACTACTCAATTTTGAGACCTCATCCCAGGTCCCATTTAGGAGGAAATTTTTCACATGGAGTGTGAAGGGGTTTCCAATCGACAACAACTTTTAGATATGGAAGTCCTAGTAAATCTAATTGATTGGGTACTAGATGCAGAACATACCCATAGTTGTTTTAATTAATACATATATACCATTAATTTGTAATTTATATTTACATCTGAAATATCCTCTAGTTAAAATTTTGTTGAATCATTTTAAACAGGAGACTAACATCTTACACTCCCTGGATCACCTCTATCGTCATCTCAAGAACATCGATTAACATATGAATCACATTGAACACTATTTGGGCATTCCTCCACTGGGTTGCAACACCATGAGAAATATGAGATATCTAATTTAGGCTAGTTGTTATGGATTCTAACTTGTTTTTGCTCAATGACCTTTTTTGGATTACATAGTGCTCTCAAGATGAATCTAGCTCGCTTTCTAGTACATTTATCTTTTATTCAATTTTCATAAAGCACCATTTCAATTGTCTCTATGAAAAGCGTAATTTTCGCTGTGTTCCAATCTCTCTCTTGAAAAACCATGGTAACATTTGTCGAACATCATACAAATCTAATTTATCTATATATAATAATTATAATAATTAAAAAAATGTAATATTATCTATATATAATAATAATAGTAATAATTTTTATAAATATAGATATAAACAATTAACTAATAAAGAAAACAAAATTTTGATGAGGTAATTCCTCCGTCATTCATATATATAAAATTAATTCCAGAAATGAAAGAATCATGCATTCATTTAAAAAATAAAGTAAATTAATTAGGAAAATGTGATGACCAATTCGATCCTTATTATTATAATAAATATTTATATTATTACGAAAAGAATATTTACACCAAAAAGAGCACCTTCCACGACCTGACTTTCACTCAATTATAATGTATTATGCGTTGATGTAATAATCCACATTCAACAAAGGTAAAAAGGTTTATCTAATTATAGTGTACCGTGTTCTAAACTAGAGAAACATATAAATCTGGTCATTTATCTATAATTAATTAATTAATAAATATATTATTAAATATTTTCCTATTTATTAAATAATTAATTTTAATTCATCCATATATATAACCTATCTCAATATTAATTAAATAAAATTATATATTAAATATATTTCCATTATTTAAATTATTTATTTAAAATATCACGAACAAGCAATCTCACCATCACTTTCATTGTTCTAAGCCAGGATCAAACTCTTTTCTTTAGTCAGTAATGCCAGAGACAGAGATGAAGTATACCAAATACTCATTTCTGATATAATGACATTAAGGAGAACCCAGAGAAAAGATTCGTCAGCGAAGTAATCACTATTATACTATGCTAACTCAGGTATGACTATTATTATAGTAGATAATTTAAATAAATAATTACATATTTTCTCTATTTATTTTTAATAGAAAAAATAAAGCAACTCTAATGTTTAAGCATGCTGCCACATACAATATGCACACACAATCTTTTGCGATACATATACATAAACAACAAAAGAAATACTCATCATCTCACATATAGCCCTTATATCGCTTCTTGCGCATACATTTTTTTGCGATATATATACATAAACAACAAAAGAAACACTTATCAACATGACATTCTAGATGTCGCTTTTACATCGCTTCCTTAACCCATCAAGAGATTGCTCTAGTTTCTCAATTAAGGATATCCTTGTTAAGAATGTTTTTGGCCATTTCAACTTACATTCATGTTTTATGTTTTATAAGAAGTTCAGCATATTTCTCTATAAACTTTGTATTCCCAACTCTTCAAAGCTCCAAAAACTTTCTCAAACTCCCATTACAAATTCGGCTAAAAACTAAACATTCCAATACAATTGGAAAGTTCTCAGGGAAACAAGAACCATTAGAACGATTTCCCAACCCTGCGTGTAACAGAGTAATTATCCTTTCATTCTACTTAGTTTATGGAGAAACGAAAGTTTGTTGAGCTATTTAAATAGTTAAAAGGACGTTTTCACTTTGGATATATGAAGAGCTAAAGAGGAAGGACCAGCTATCTTCCAGCGTAAAATCCCACGACAAGATATCGTTTATGAAATATCACATCTCTTTATATATTAAAATTAACTATTTTTAAATGTTTAATTACGTGATAAATTATATCTATTTTTAAATATCACTAGTTATAAAATATCACATTTATTCATATATTAAAGTATAACTATTGCAAAGAGTTGAATCAGGCCCAATCTATAAGAGATCTTCAATCAATAATTTCACTAACCTACTTTTCGGTATATCTTAAATTTTGGTGGTTATATCCTGCGGCCATGGCAGGAGTCCAAATGAAAGTAAAGGTATCGAGGATTTCCACGGTTGCACCAGCCATGCCTACTGCTAAGCATACCATGTTTCTATCTGGCATAGACATTAGTAAGATACCCTCTAACAACGTGGGAATACTTCTTTTCTATAAAATACCAGACATTACTGCTGCCAAGGATTTTCCTACCATGGTGAAGAAGCTGAAGGCAAGCCTGTCGTTAGTTCTGGTGGATTTCTATCCATTTGCAGGTCGGTTGGATATGAAGGGAGGAGAATCAGGTCGGCCCCAAATTGATTGCAACGATGAGGGAGTGGAGTTCGTTGAAGCAACCATCGACATGGCATTTGAGGATGTGGAAATTGATAATTTTCAGCACAAAAACTTCTTCACCGAACTTGTCCAGATCCGCCATGGAAAGGATGACGATTCACTACTCTCAATACAGGTATGAAAATTCACTCGCTTTCCATTTTCCTACGGATAATGTTTCAAAAGTAACGATGGCTACTGCAGGTCACTGCTTTCCAGGGAGGCGGATTTTGCATGGGAGCCAATTTTCATCACGCTATTGCAGACGGAAATTCCTTTTCGCATTTCATGAGCTGTTGGGCAGAGTGTAGCAGAGAACTTCGAATTTCCAAGAGTCCTTACCACATGAGAACAGTCTTTCAGCGGGACAATGGAGATCGCGCAATACCCAACCTTTATTTGAGGGCTGAAGAGGTTGTCACCGATTTTATTAAGGAAGCGCAAATTTTCAGGTTTGTTCGAGATAATTCAGTGGCAATAAAATATTCGGAAATCAATGCAAGCACTCTTGATGGCTCAGTGGAAAACACTGATAAGTACACTATTATCCAGAAATCTGTCGAAGAAGAAACAAATTTGCAAATTTCAACTTTTCATTTCAGCGAAAAAGTAATTGAAGCTTTGAAGGAACGATCCGGCGCTTCAACTTCATTTGTAGCAGTTTCGGCGCAGTTTTGGAGATGCGTAATGAAAGCTAGACAAGTTCCAGAAAACAAGCCTGTTTATTTTAGAGTGCCTATTGACTTCAGAGGGCGGGTAAAACCGCCATTGCCTCCAACGTATTTTGGGAACTGTGTATGCAGCGGTATTGCCCGGACAACGGCCAAACAGTTATTGGAGGAGGATATTGTGTTTGCTGCGGCTCTCATCCAAGAAATCATCTCTTGCTGTGGCACAGAGGTGCACATCAATAATTTTGTAGACTTCGTTGAATCTCATCTTGGTAGCGGCAACATTGACCCAACTCTTGGAAATTTATGTAGCGATTACATTGTAATGACATCGATGTCTCCCAAATTTCCTGTTTACGAGATCGACCACGGATGGGGGAGGCCAGTGAGTGTGCAGGCTCCTTCCTTGAAAGGAATTGGACAGATGATGTTGTTCCCCGGAAGAGGAGGAGGAAAGAGTATTGCAGTGTCCACCAAACTCCCTCACCATCAGATGGAATCTCTGAAACAGATGCTCATGGTTATCCCCGATTGATGATGTTTCTTTCCTTATTTCGTGTGTAGCCTTTCTTTCTTTCTTGCTGCACATGGGAGTTAGTTGAATTTGATTCACTAATAGAGATTATGATGCAGAGCATCTAGAACATCTTCATTTGTAAATATGGAATAAAATGGGGATAAGGTGTTTATGTAATGATATCGATGTCTTTCTGATTGATGATGTTTCTTTTCTTATTTAGTGTATAGCCCTTCTTTCTTGCCGCGCATGGGAGTTGTTGAATTTGATTCACTAATAGAGATTAAACTTCTATTAAAAGTAGTTGCATATAATGAGGAATCTTGTAGTTCTATAATATAGAATATACTGAGGAATCTTCTTGTTTTCTAATAGATGTCTTTGGAATAGCATTTTGATTATTTTCTAAAATATTTATTTGATTTATGTTAATAAAATAGATAGTTTTTCAGAAAATTAATTGAATTAAAAATAAGACCAGGGAATGGCTAAAGATAATAACACTCGGATCCATGTTAATAAAATATATAAATTATTAGAAAATTAACTGAATTAAATGTCAGATTAAGGAATGGCTAAAGATAATAACACATTTTGTCTTAACTTCAAAATACCATCACTATTATATATAGGGGGTTTAAGACAATATTTGAAACAATTTTTTGGGTAAATTATCTTGACACAACAAAAATTTGTGTATTGTCTTAATTATTGTCTTTAACGGAGTGTCTCAAATTATTGTTTTGAAAAATTGTCTTTATAAAGACAATACATAACACAAGCATTATTGTCTCTTAGGAGACAATGCCATTTTCATCTCTTAGAGACAATAGTTGGGATTAAAGACATATTGTCTTTATAGAGACAATGTCTTTAATCCTAGCTATTGTCTCCCTAAAGACAATAAAAATATATTTAAAGACAATACAACATCACTTTTGTCTCTTTCGAGAATATAAAACAATGAACGCAGAAAAATATCTCATCAATGAAATAAATCAATATAAAAAGTATTTAATTAAAAAAAAGCTACAATATCATTAATTAATTCGTGTTAAGACAGAATGAACATCCTTCTTACAAGGCAAGTGCTCTTCCATTGAGCTAACACCCTTTAAAGAGTTATGCGAGTACTTATGAAACCTAATTTGCACCTAACCTCAACCCCATTGAAGGTTCTTAGCACAGGGAGCAAGCAATACAATTATTCCATGACCCAAAGTATATGTTTGCTTCTATTAATTTCACAAGAATACATACTAACTGCTACAATGAACACAACAACCTTGAATGAGTAACGGATTTTGCACCCAACACTAAGACCACAAGTATCTCTGATGGTTCCAGAATGACTTTGGCAACATTATTGTACCTTGTGCAATGAATGTCTTACAAAATCCCTTGTTTGATATTATTATTTGTAATGTATGTAAATCCCAAGTATTGATTCATCATATAATTAAGTGATTTTCATAAAGAAGTGTCGGTTTCCTCACTAAATCAGCTCCCATATGTTTGATAACAAAGATAAAAGAGAATTTGCATCATATAAGGTGGATAACCTATTCATTTTTCACATGACAACACCTATTTGGTTGAAGAAAGAACAAGTGCCAGTCTGCCATCTGTTATCGATGTCAATCTAATCCACCCCATCCCTCACACATAAATAGTTGAAGCAAAACATCTAATAACCACACACATGATACCCATTATTGTCATGTTTAAATTTCACATAGTGTACAATTCACCTCAAAATTTCAAAAAACAAAATACAGAGGATTTTCCATTCTATCTTGTTAGAAATTTAATCCAACAAGGCAAAATATGCATAAATTCTCTCCTAAATAGGAGGTGCAAACCCACCTAGAGTGCATAGTTTCCTAACGACTATTGAAACCCTACTTGAGAACATGGTTTTCCTATGGATATTATTTCGACCCCAAAGCTTGGCAGGGGAAAAATCATCAAACAAATAGGGAAAAGAAGAAAGATGAAAACAATACTCACTTCTCGCAAGAAAAGCTACATTCAAGGTTTGATATTTAATAAAGAAACATACAATATTCTTCATGTACACATATATCCACCATTAACAATTTTAAGCGTATACATTGTTGTCATGCAACGAAGGAAAGATGACTCTGTTCTAGACCAGATGAAGCCTTTGTATTTGAGGGATGAGGGTTGACAAAAGATGCTCATTATTGTCTTGTCAGATGATCTATATCTTATTTTGACAATGTTTCACATCTTAAAGCAACAATATTCAAGTTCATGTTTGGGTACTACAATTTCCTATTGGATGTCATATATAGGTTTCTAAACTTCAATTAGGAAACCACTCGAGCAGCATAAATGTTACAGATATTCTAACTGGCCACTATGCAAAATCACGCACAAAGCATCGGCTTATAACACTAAGAACTCTAATTTTATCTAACTACCAAGCTCTGACTTTTGTAGTAGACTATGTTCCATAAACAAAATTGCCAAATTTGAGCTTTGGATGTAAGAGACTAACTTTATTTTCCACTAGCAACAATATGGAAGGATGGACAATTGGATACAATTTTGATTGTGAGCTCCATCTAAGCCTTCTTCAAGCCTTCGTAATATACAAACAATGTTATGTGAAATAACCTTGCCAAATCTCATAAAAAAAAGTCCATTAGAAGTGTTGCTTGTGTTCCTTAGAACTTCTTTGTGATTGCCTTCCACGTACTCATCCAAATATATCCTGTAGTTGGTGCTGGGGGATGGTTGGTTTAATTGGATACCTGAAGCTTGTTTAGAAGTAGTTACTAATGAGTAAAAGCTATGGTAACCTCATGCATGGTGGGATGGTAAAATGGTTGTCTCTTTATGTAAAGAAATGCAAGATGGAAGACCTTTCTTACAATCCCAAGACCTGTGCAAGTTGATGCTACTTCTTCGTCTATAGTTTCCCTTACTATATCATTATCTACTTTGATAAAATCTATATTCAAATGCCCATGTTAAATAAACCAAAGTTATTTATTTAGTTTATTTGTCCATGCAATATCCCAAAACAAACTAGCTTCATAATTGACAAAAGGGAAATCCGAACTGAAGCAAATTAAGAGGCATTCTCATCTTACCAACTGAAGAAAATTAGAGTCATTATCCACATCTTTCCTCCCTATTATTAGCTCTAAAAGAACAATTTCATAGTTGTACACATCATACTTCTCATTAAGCCTAGATGTCCTTGCATATTCAGGGTCAATATAACCAATGGTACCCATAACATAGGTAGAGGTGTGGGTTTTTACAAAAGGGATACATTTGGCAATGCCAAAGTCTAAAAATGTGCTTCAAATTGTTATCTAAGACAATGGTCGAAATTTTTACATCTTTGTAAATAATACATGGGTTACAGTCATGATGGAGATATGTTAGACCTTGTGCAGCTCCCAAATAAATCCTTAGACGCATGTTCCAGTCTATCTTTATCATCTTTGAATATACTAAATACAAAATGCATTGCTTGGATTATCCAAATAGGCCATTAGAAATCATCCACTATATATGAAAGGCTAGTTAGAATCTTCTGCTAAAGGCTATATGACCACTATACGTGTAAATTTCTAGACGGGTTTTACCATCCATTTCACTGAGCATGTAAGATGTCCCATAGACTTCCATTCACCATGTAGTCATAGAACAACAAATTTCCATGTGGAGAAGGATAATAACCATGCAAACCCATAATATTATGATGCTTGATTCTTCCAACAGTCTCAATCTTAGTTTCGAACTGGTGCAAACTTTGTGGATAATGTGTGTATAGTCTTTTAACAACAATTGGCTTCCAATTATCAAGAACACATTTATAAATTGTGCTTGTAGCATAATAACCGATTACATATTTCTCATTCAAATTTTCCATGTTTTTAATTATGTCATCATACATGTGGAGGGCCATGTCCATGTGCAATATTACTAGCCTCAGAGAACCTAGTCAAGATATCAAAGAATTTTTTAAACAACAGACACATATTGATGTTGATATAATTATTAAGTCCCAGAGAAATAATACGTTGACCCATTTTGTCTTTTGAACCTTTGGTAAAAGGTTTAGGATGATTTGAACGGTACAGAATTATAAATATCATACATACTGATAAAATTGAGTCCAACCTAAATGCAAACAATAGCCGGTGTTGAGACTTAAGTTGTTCATTTTCAAAATCAACTTAATACTCTTATAAATATAATTTCACTGAAACTTTTATCACAAAACATAACTAATCTATGGAATCTAAAATTTATTTAATGTTTCACCTTTTGATTGTTTGGAGTTTATCTCACAAAGTGATCCAATCCAATTGCCATAGAGACCTAGATTTCCTAGAAAGTTGATGCAATAATCAATATTGTCAGATGAAATGCACAAATCAACTAATATCTAGAAATAATACCAAATTTAACCCAAAATTAAATGTTTACATTATATCTACACCTTTCTAGGGTAAATCTTGTAAAGTTATTTATGATAGGAATATTACCAGACACATTGTTGTAGGAGAAATTTCTATGAAACAATTGAAATCATTTCTAGTATAAATTAGTACACAAACTAGAAATGTGAATATTATTTCCTTTTTAATTTCGGGAACAAAATGAACTTAGAATAGGGGATGGGATTAAAATGAATTCTTACAGTGTTATAAGGTTGAAACAATTGTTCAACTAATATGACACCTCCACTAATAAAATGTTGTTATTCAATATCCTTGTCAAACCAGGCAGTAACTCCTCAACCAAAAATTGATTCATGTTTATTCCTTCAGGTAGGTCTTCACTATATAAATGAGGGAGAGACTGTTCACTTCATCTCCCGATGACTATTCATATTATTTATTTATCTATTTAAATTATTCACCCAATCATGAGGATTAGGTGTCAACATTCCCCCCCTTAATCTAAAGGGTTGTTGTTGAGTCCAAGCATCATTATGAATCATTCAAGCTTTTCTCGTCCAAGTGCTTTGGTGAAGATGTTTGCAATTTTCTCATTAGTGGAACAATGGCAGAGATGGATTGTTTTGGCCTCAACATGGTTTCGAATCAGATGATATTTAGTATTGATGTGCTTTGCTCGATCATGGAACTTTGGGTTCTTGGCCAAATTTATTAGAGAGGTATTTTCAATCATGAGTGGAGTTGATTGTACTTGTTTTACCTACAAATCTTCAAGAATTTTCCTGAGCCTCACAATTTATTTTATTGCTTCAGCTGCTGCCATGTATTCTGCTTCTGTTGTGGAATCTACTGGAACTGATTGTTTGCGTGATCTCCAGGAGATAGCTCCTGATCCAAGACTCATAACATATCTTGAAGTAGATACCCCAGTTTCTTTGTCTCCATCGAAGTCTAAATCAGAGTATCCAATCAAGCTGAAGTCGTCCACCTGTGTATACTTGATTCCAAAGTCTTGAGTTCCCTTCAAGTACCTTAGAACTCTTGTTGTAGTAGACCAATGTCCCTCACAAGGATTTTTCATAAACCTAGAGAGGATTCCAACAGCAAATGAAATGTCTGGTCTGGTAGTAGTTAGGTAGTTGAGACTTCTACAAGCTATCTATACTTTGTTGCATCCTCAAATTCTTTTCCTTCAATAGATATGAGCTTTAAGTTTTGTTCCATTGGAGTAGTAAGAGCATTGCATTCTGTCATGCCAAACCTGTTCAACAGATCTCCAATGTATTTATTTTGAGAAAGAAATATGGACTTCGGATGTTGGGTTACTTCAATGCCAAGATAGTAATGAACATAGCCCAAATCAGTCATTTCAAAATTTTTCCCCAATTCCTTCTTTATTGATGCAATGTAGCTTTCATTGTTCCCTGTCATTAAAAGATTATCTACATATACCACAAGATATACAACTGTTTTGCCAACTTTCTTGACAAATAAAGTTGCATCGTCAAGATCATAATGTTTGAAATTGAGTTTCAGAAGATGCTCAGTTAGTTTTTCGTACCAGGCTCATGGTGATTGTTTGAGGCCATACAAGGAATTCACCAGTTTGCATACTTTATGTTCATGTCCTTTCATAGAAAATCCTTCAGGCTGAGACATAAAAACATTCTCTTTTAGATCTCCATTTAAGAAAGCAGTTTTTACATCCATTTGATGGACTTTCCAACCGTTCTGAGCTACTAGGGCAAATAGTGTCTGGATGGTAGCCCATTTTTCTATGGGGGAAAAATTCTCCTCATAATCGACCCCTTCCTTCTATGCAAAACCTTTTGCCACAAGCCTAGCTTTTTGCTTGTCAAGTGATCCATCAGCTTTATACTTGTTCTTGTAGACCGACTTGCAGCCAATTGGTTTGGTTCCTAATGGAGGATCAACCAGCTTCCAAGTGCCATTATTTATGAGGGAATCATACTCCTTTTGCATCGCTTCTTTCCATTCATCATGAGAAGCAACTTCTTTGAAGGGAGTTGGTTCAAAATCTGTAGACAAGATCAATTCACAATCATAAGAAACATCCATATCAACAGGTGAATTAGAGTCATCTACATCACCTCCATTTTGCCGGTTTGAATTTCTAGTTCTTGTCTTTCCAACTTCATCAGGATGAACACTTTTAAGTGTCTTTGTCAGCCACTTTGGGGGACCTTTCTCAGATGGTCTAGGCTGCTTCATTGATTGAGTTGGGACTGAATCAAGATTGAGTATCCTAATTCTATCAATCACATCACTTAAAGAATCATCTGTTGTTGGAGTTTCATGCGAGGGAGAGTGTTCCTTAGAAGAAGATTCCACATGTTGATCTAGTATAGGAAGCCCCCCTTCAAGATGTGGAATCTGATTATCAATTTCTTGAAATGATTTTGCTTTTGTGAATCTATCCAAGCGATCAAGTTGTCGCTCAACAACATTGTCAATTTTGGATGATTCAAGAAAAATTACATCTCTAGATACAACAAACTTTTTATTTTCTTCATCATAGAGAGGGTATGCTTTGGAGGTGTTTGAATAGCCCAGGAAGATACACTTACGACTTCTAGCACCAAGTTTCTTTCTATGTACCTTTGGTATCAAGGCATAACAGGTGGAACCAAAGACCCTGAGATGCTTTATCGAAGGAACATGTCCATACCACAATTCATAAGGAGTCTTGTTTCTTATAGCATTGGATGGACATCTATTCTTTATGTATGCAGCACATAGAACAACATCAACCCAAAACATTATCTTTACATTTTTGAAGAAGAGCATGGATTGCACCATATTTAAGATTGTGCTATTCATTCTTTCAGCTACACCATTCTGTTGGGGATTATAAGGCACAATTGTTTGATGTTTGATCCAATGTTGGAAAAGATAGTTTTCAAATTCATTTGATGTGTATTCTTTTGCATTATCAGTGCGAATAGACCCAATATGAGATTGTGCATCATTTTCAATCCATTTATGAAAATTCTTGAATGTTTGAAAAGCATCAGATTTGTTCTTCAATAAATAAACCCAGCACATTCTGGTGTAGTCATCAATAAACGTCATGATATATTTATTTCCATTTGCAGAAGAAACAGGCAATGGACCACATAAATCTGAATGAATGAGTTCAAGTTTCCTATGTGCTCTTGAATGTGAATCATGAAAAGAGTGTTTGCTATGCTTTCCTAGAATGCAAGCATCACATTGCTTAAGTTTTCTAGGAATTTTAGGCAAACCAGCAACACCATTTTTCTTCAATAAGCAGAGACTGTCATAGTTCAAATGTCCAAATCTAGCATGCCATAATAAACTTGATGGAAGTGTACCTCTTCATGATGAGAATTGTATGAGAAATGTTGTGCATGAGCAGAGGTTCCTTGCAGCTTGAGAAGCCTTTCTTCTTCTATTCCCTTCATGACAAGTGAGTGGTCAAATGCTTTTCTTACCTCAAGATTGCCATCAAACATATGAATGGAGTGACCTTGCTAGTGGATGTGGACCAAGGAAAATAAGTTTCTCTTGAGCTGTGGGAGATATAGAACATGATGCGGAAGAAAGTTTGGAAGACTAGGTAGTTTAAGCCTGATTGTGCCAAGCCCTGATGGCTTGATTTTTTATTGGTCTACAAAGTATACTTCTCCATCAACATTGTCAGTGAATTCTTCAAAAAAAACTTTTCTATGAGTCATCTGTTAGGTTTCTCCTGAATCAAGCAACCAATCATTTTTCCAAGAAGCAAGTGAAGCATTAAATAAATCTTAATTTACTCCAATGTTACATTGTGCCACAACATAGTAAGCGGATTCAGGTGCTTTACCTTTGTCTGTATCATCAATTTTACCTTTCTGTTGGTTTATTTTCTGCTTAATTTTGTCCCATGGTAGCTTGCATGTAGAGGCATCATGTGATCCATTTCTTTTGTAGTGAATGCAGTGCAAATCTACCTTTTCTCCTTGAGAATGTCTGCCCACCCTGCCTCTAAAATATCTTCCTCTTCCTCTTCGACCACCTCTTCCTCTTGAAGAATCTTGAGTAGGATTCTTTTCTTTATGAGCAAGGCACACGGCCTCTTCAGAAGATTTAGGGGCTGTCTTCTTTCCAAAAGCTTTCTCTCTTTCAGCAAACTTTTTCACAAGAGAGTCAAAGGTGATATCTTTGATATTTCCATTTGCTTGCAATGACTCAAGATAATTGGAGTAAGTAGGATAAAGTGCCTTGATAAAAGTGATAAGAGGAATATCCAATTCAACCTTAGTGGATTTGATATCATGCATTATAGACTTTAATTCAGATGCAAGAGCAAGAGGATCATTATTTTGCAGTTCAAGAGTGAAGAGTTTAATCATGAGTTGAACAACTTCATGTGCATAATGTGAGTCATAGAGTTCTTTCAGCTTTTGTAAGGCTTCAAAGGAAGTTGAATATGACGAAATATGGTGACTCACCTCTTGATTTACATGTGATACAATTAATTCATAAGCTTTGCTGTTCTTGTTTTCCCAAATGATGAGCTCTTTGTCTGAGGTAGGCTGTACTAGTTCATTGTCTTCGTCTTCAACACACACTCCTTTCCACAATTCATTGAAAATGAGGGTGTGTTTTATAATCCAGGACCATTTAGGATAGTTCTCCTTGCCAGTGAGAACTATTCCCACTATTCTAAAAAATGAAATTATGGTAGCAATAGGACAAAGGTATTATTGCTGAGGTATTATATGGAGGAGTGGTATGGAGGAGGTATTATATAGACGAGTGGAATGGCACAAGTGTCAGGCTCCACACAATTAATAATCATATACAGGAATCATACCACTGCACAATACAAGAGTCATACCTCATTATACGGGAGTCATTCATATATATGGTATACGCAGGGTGTTATAGCGGAGGTATATAACACAATGGACATCAACCACTCATTATACGGGAGTCATTCATATATATGGTATATGCCAACAGAGGAGCAGGACATATTATGGTTGAGCATTACAGAACAACACCAGAAACATCACTTCAAAACACAGGAAGACAAAAAAGGAAAACCTGTGCCTAAAATAGAGCCCTTCTCAATTTGAATCTACACAATTTTTGGGTCAATCCAACAAAATCCCCCTTGAATAACCGACAAAAGGTCTGAGTTATGTAAAATTGATCTCGAGGGCGACTTATTCACACAAATTTGTCAAATTTGTTTTCTAAACTGGCAAAATCCTCCAAATAATGCACAAGAAAGGCATTGGCAGAAAGCTCAAGAAACGCGAGAAACTTTCAAACGTCGTCATTCATATAATAGTGTTCACCTGTGTATGAGCCTGGGAGCAAGCGTGGTATGGGAGCATGGTTCACTGTGTATGAGCGTGGGAACAAGTGTAGTTCACTGTGTATGAGTGCGGGAACAAGCGTGGTATGGGAGCGCGGTTCACTGTGTATGAGCATGGGAGCAAGCATGGTATGGTTAAGTGGAGCTGTATTAACAACCGAAACTGTATTAACACTATAGTTATATTAACACCAGAACTGTATTAACCACAACTATATTAACACCCATAGATAATATGTGAAAAAACATGTATGGGAATGGAGTTGGGTAGTATGGGTGGTGTAACACAATACCCATAACCATGAACCAACACATAGTCATGCTAACAACATAGTGTTGTCAACGACACAGCTCACAGTCTAACAATGAGGAGTTGGCATACCATTCACCTTGATATATCAATGAGCTCGACATAATACCAACAGAAATACCAGATAGCTCCTTCGGCTTCAATGCACTAGCGTTTAATCTTTCACAGCTTTCATGCAGAAATTTGGGACACAAGGGTTATGCATTGCACGACAGATTTTCTATCAAAGGAGAGGGGAAGAAGACGTACTGCAAAAAAATGGAACAAGGGAGTTACAATGGCAGAAAGGGATGCCAAAAATGGATTTGGCTCTGATACCATGTCAGACCAGGCAGTAACTCCTCAACTAAAAATTGATTCATGTTTATTCCTTCAGGTAGGTCTTCATTATATAGATGAGGGAGAGACTGTTCACTTCATCTCCCGATGACTGTTCATATTATTTACTTATCTATTTGCATTATATTCACCCAATCATGAGGATTAGGTGTCAACAATCCTGTATATGATAAAACTCCAAAGTTATTTTCCGAATAACTATGAATGTATTAAATGAGTATTTTATAATCCATTTCAAGGAACTTATAGTCAGACTAAATTATGTAGCTACTCAAGTTCTAGAGGAATGAGACCTGATAATTGGTTAGCAGAAAGGTCTCTTAATTGAAGAGATATCACATTATGTTATTGTTTTGTTAAAGTGGCAATGGGTACATTAATTAGTGATGTGGAAGAAAACATAACTATGGCACACATTTGCAGGCTACACAAATCAAGTAAAGATACTTACTACACAAATCAAGTACAAAGGACTTACATATCCTCGTTGCCTCTCACGTTTCTAGATTATTTTGGAAGAAAACCAATGATTTTATTTCCACTCAAATTCCTTGAATTCACAGCCCAAAAGAGATCACAAGGATTAATATAAAATATACCCATAGAAACTTGGTTTTTTTATAAAAAGAAAAAAATATATATAACCATATATTCTTGTGGTATTCCATATATTGGAGAAACAAGTTTGTCAATTAACTAGATGATCCATGAGCATGTTGCTGAGATTAGGCACAATTGGTCCCACTCATCGGCTCTAGCTGAACATGCAGAGAAATACAAACACCATGTATTCATTGAGGACACTAGAGTCATTACTAGGGTTGATCATTTCCACATAGGAAGCTTAGGGAGGCTATTGAGATTAAGAGGCATGCTATAAATCTAAACATGGATGATGGTTGGAAATTGAGTAAGATCTAGGTTTTGGCCCTCTCTTCATGATTCCACACTCCTTGTCTCCCCCCTCCCCCCCCTTTTTTTAATCCACCAGATTCTAGTTTATTTGTTTATCATTATTAGAATAAGTTCACTCCTATCCTTTTCTTTATAAATACATCATAAATAAAATTTTGTAGCTTGTATTATCGCTCTTTTTTAAAGATAATTGAAATAAATATTTAGGCCCCTTTATTAATTTATAATAGTTTGACAAATTTATTTAACATAATTATAATAATTAAGCTACTAATTACTTTTTATAATATATAATATTTTGAATGTTGTTCTTAACCACTCTTAACCTTATCCTTTATAAATATATAATATTTTGGAACTAACTCTTAACCCTATTATTATTTAATATCATAATTAATTGGGTAATGTAAACCCCTAACAACTATTTTTAATAGCTATAACTCATTCTTAACCCCTAATTAATTTATGACCTATTCTTTACAACTTCTTTATACATAAATATTACTTTGTAACTAATTCTTATCCCATATAGTATTATTATTCATTATCAATATATATAATTATGCTTCCTAACAACTATTTTTTAACGAAAATTTAAATATTTTAATAAATAATTCCTTACTGCCATTTTAGAAATTTTCTTGATTAACTAATCACCAACGACTAACTCTTGGCAATGATGCATCCATGCTATTTATTCTTGATGATCAACTGATTTTCTCACGTTGTCCTTGGTTTGAAACGTCGACCAAATCCTAATGATGTGATTAATCCAAAAGACATTTATCTACAATATGGATCACAAAGGTGTTAGATCTAACATAACATTAGTTGTTATATAAAAAATTACTAATATATTAATAATTATATTTAACACTTTTTTTTTGTCGATCAAACTACTTTCATTAGATTTTAAAAATGGCATAACATACAAAATTTGTCTCAACAACCCCCACACTCTCATTCTGATTAGAATTTTTGAGGTTGGGGACTGGAGGATACCAAAAAGGACACTTAGCATACATTATTTTTTTGAGGCATAGAAGCCATGTCATACTAGTAATAACTAAAAAAGAGACTAGAACTGACATCATCAAATCAAGGAGGGGGTTGGTGGGGGAGTATAGGGTGAGAAACAAAGTAACCAACACAATCATGAATGTGGAAATCAATATGTTCAACTCTCGCTTCCAAGCTGTGAAGGTGATCATTAGTGTGATGGTGACTGCGCTGGAGACTGTCCAGTTGAGCCAGTATTTCATTTTGACTATACTAAATATCGGCAATTTAAGCCACTATCTCATCTATTTCGTCATACATGTGGTTCCTTAGGATGTCCGAATCAATTTGGATGTGCCGCAACTACTCAACAAGGGAGTGCAAAGAAGTCAGGGCCTTAATGTGGCCTGGAGAGCAAGCTAGAGAAATGGCTTCTGCACCCTCTGTCTCCTGGCTTGTCGTATTGGTGGATGATGAACTATGTTCAAAATCAGGACGACTAACCTGCACATGTTGGCCCCTCGCATGACGAGAACATCCTCGTTGGCAGGGCATATCACTCTTATCACTGATTGAGAACTAACTGCAGGAGAAGACCAAGAAGAGACCCTCGTGATACCTACAAGCGCAAATGGAAAATCAAAGACCACGACACCACTACCACAACTAAGAGGAAACATGAACACTGACACAAGAAGTACTTGAATGAAAAAAACTTGAGGCAACCCAGATCGGAGAACTAGATGAGAGATACCCTCCTCGTAACCCAGGGGAATTACGAGAGCAGAAAACATTGTCCTAGCTGAGAGGATAAACTTTTCTGACTTCAACCCAACATAAAGACTTAGATCACTTTCCGAATTTTCCAAGGAACAAGATATCACTGTCATTCGAGAATAGACCAGGAGGAACGTCAGGCACTAAGACCACAACAAAACGTTCACCAACCACAAAGACAAAATCTTGAAATCGCATAGAAAAACAAAGGAAATAAAAGACACGGAGACCTTACCCCGAGCACCAGATGGAGGAACCCAAAATTTCCATAATTTCATGGACAACTGGAGACACGAAATGAAGAGGAGGCAGAACTAGACACCGCTCGCTCAGGTACCAGGGTCCTAGAGGAAGACTAGTAAGAAAAGACCAGCCTAAGCCATAGAATCAAATTCACACTTGCCCCTCCTTAGCTTGGGTAGAAGCCCCAAAGAGCCACCATGGCACCAAACCCAAAGCACAATTTTTCTTTGTTTCAAGCTTGTGTAAAAGTTAAACCTATTTCGAGTCCATTTTGGTTATTATTTCCAAGACTCGTTAAACTCATGAAAATAGTGAGTGCCTTTTGCCATTTTTTCATGCTTGTAAAATGTACATGAAAATGCTGAGTTATTTTTGTATTTTCATGCTCATTAATTATATTGAAAGTTAGAGATCTGAGTATATTTTTATCACTTTTTTGAACTCGTTAAAAACTTATGAAAAAACGAAACAAGGAATTATTCTCTTATGTCCTTTTCATACTCATTAAACATGAAAGGATTTATGAGTACTTGATTTTTCAAACTCGTAAAGTAAATTAGCAACCATCTATTCAGTATAAGTTTACCCCTTTTACAAATTGAACTAGACTATTTAGGGAAAAAGTATACTTTGAATAATCATGGTCGATAGACTTCTCTCCTACATTGTTTTACCCTCTTTTAGGCTTGAGGGACTCAATTTATGAAAAATGACACTGTGGAGTTTACTTATGTTTTTCTCCTAACTCCCTAAATCTGAAAAACACCAAGCTTTACTTTCTCCGGGCTCGTTAAAATTTACGTTGAAAATATTTCATGAGTTTTATTTTTGTGTATTTTCAAACAATTTAAATATGAAAATGACATCAAGTTACCCCTTTACTCGACTCATAAAATCTAAACAGTGTAGGACTTGTTAAGCATGACGAGACCGAACCACTCCTTCTTAGGGTTCGTTAAAAATACTAAAGAGGACTCGTCCGAAGGATGATCTTACAGGAAAAGCATATGTTATCCTCCTCAAGCTTGTAAAAAAATAAAGAGGTACTTGCCAATAATGGTGGGGGAAAAGTAAGAAAGAATCTTTGTTTTGTATTTGTAATAGGCAGTATGTCACTCTTGAACATGAAACTCAGCCACTTCTGTGTTCAGGTTGGGAAGTCCATTTGCCTCTCAGTTGACCATACATCATTGGAAGTGTTCAGTTGGTTTGGGTTTTACTTTTGTTCAAATTATGCCAAGTCATCATGTCATGTCTCTGATATGTTCAAGAGAAGTTTAACCTCAGTCAAATTCCTTTGCCATGCATAGCCTTTAGTTGCATCGACCATCCTGAGTCGATTTTGGATTACTCTAAACTACCATTTTTTAAAACTTGACATAAGTTTCGGGTCGTAGGCCCTCCTACAACGGATCGCTTCTATCGAATTCAGCTCATTATAGAGGAAGTTGATCTAGAAACCTTTAGTACCTTGAGGCCTGCATGTCTCAATGGCAAGCTTCTCACCTTCAACGACAGGTTCTCATCATTGAACTTCAATCGAACAACTCTATGAGTGTTCGACATCAACATATTTATTCACACTTCATATATTTTACTGGAAGTAACTTAATTGTCATTGTCATTATTGGTGGTTTTGCTCACACTTGTTAATGGTTCACATCATTGACCAGTAATCAAGTGCTTTCTACCATGTTCAACTATGAGACATTCACTCGTATGTCTAGATTCATACTACGGATCGAGAAATGGAGATCAAGACCCCGGATCTAGTTTCATCCATCCAGGTTGTGTGGAGTTATTAAATATTCATGATTGTAAACATAGATCCATTGATGGTTGTGTCCATACTATTCTGTCTATTGACATGGATATTTAGATGTATTTCCATACTGTACTTTGAGACATTTATGTTTTGAGTATGGGAATGCCTACCTTAGTGATGATTATTATATTTCATTGTAATCCTTGATTGATTGTTGTAGGTTTCCAGCCATGATGTTTGATCCAATCATTGATATGATAAAGCACTTCAGTCATCAAAATATTTCTTCTAACTTTGTGCTATAGGGGGTAATCCATTACATGTCATTTTTTCGCATTAGGAAAATAACCATCGGTTTGGATCTCTTTCTATCTACATATGTGTTTTGGAGAATCACCCTACAGAGTTTGAAACTAAATTATCCCAAATAAAGTGGAGTTTCTAGATCCTATGGTACAAAACCCTAATTTCGATTATGTTTGCAGTTTCCTAGCTGATTATTGTGCATACATTGGGAATACCATTATTATCTACCACAAGTACATAGTGTCTTCCACTATGACCTACGAACATGACTTGAAGTACGTAAAAATAAAAAAGTAATGGAAGCATTATTGATAGCATCTATCCCAACCAACAAGCTCCAAATGAGTGCTTATTCAGTGTTGATCCCTCCCATCATGGAGTAACTCCACTTCCTTTATCATGGTTCCTCTATCCCACTAATAGTGGATCTCATCCCTTGGAGAATGGATCCATAACTTCCCATTCTTGGCATATAAAGCCACTACAGGTCTGAGAATTACACAAGGATTTTTGGAAGTAGGTTTTTGTTGTTGCGATTAGGTTGGAAGGCTTTTCTTGCAAAGGAGAGGGTTGGAGATTGCAAAAGGGGCTTCCTGCATCAAGGCTACATGGTTGTAAGGTTTTTCTCTAGTTTTATGAATATAAGAAATTGTTCTTTCTCAGTTACATCTTCATTGATTTAATTTATAGGATTCCTTGATCACCTACATAAGGTTTGGTTGTATAATTAATCATTTAACATGTATAATTGGTTAATTAATTCATTTATCTCTTTGATTATATGTCGTATGCTTTGATCTCTTGTTTGTCTCTATCTTTGTAGATCTCTTTCAGGACATTGCAGAGAATTTGTTGAGAGCGAGGAGAGGACATTTAGAGCATCAAAAAGTGAGCGATCAAAGGCTTTGAGGGACTTCATCAATCATTTCATTAAATCGGTAAGAGGCCTCTTTCATTCTATTTTATTTCAAATGATGAGAACTTAGAGAAAGGTAGTATTTACTATGTGTTTGCTACTAGGGTTCTTTGAAGTCTAGGGAGATCACTCTTGTTCGCAAGATGAATTTATCCACATAACTCTTATCCATGAGGGCTCCACTGGGGGAGAAATACCACACCACGTGGGTTCATATTGGGGGATATATATTGAGGAAAAAATGGCATAATATATTGGGGGATATATAGGGGGTAAAGGGTTTTTATATTGGAAGGTATAAAAAATGCATTTCAAAGTTAATGAAAAAATATAAAGGGGTATAAAAAATGTTAATGAAAAAATGGATATCTACAATATCTAGTGGAAGTAGGGGTTTTTTAAATTGGGAAGGTGTATTGGGTTTGTATTGGTAGCGGGTTAAATAATGTGATTTTTAGGGGTATTTTCCAATATGTAGTCAAATTAAGGGTATTGTTTAATATGCCGCGAATGCATGTGATAGGACAAAGGTTCATTAAGTGAAGCCCCCGTGCTCTTATCTTGGGAAGAAGCCTCAAAGATCTTCCATGGAACAAGAACCCAAACACCTCCAACCTCCTCACAAACCCAACTCATCACCTAAGCTAGCAAACTCGACGAAACGCTCTCCAAATAACATATATAACAATCGACTGCAGGTAATTAATCTTCACACCTGAGATTTGATGGAAAGTATGGTACATAAATGTCGATTAATTATGCGTGTGGTGAAGTCGTAGGCCCTAATAGCCTCGCTTGGGACAGTTGTACCTTCATATGTTCACCCCATCAGGGAAGTTATATTTAAAATTTTAATATAATCCACATATAACATGATAATAACATTTAGTTCTTATTAATAATATGTATTTATCCTCATCGTTATGTTATGGTTAACAATTATTATATATTTATGAGTATAATAGTCAATATATTTTATATATTTACTTGGAGTATATTAATAATATTAACAATATCTATACTATATATTAAATTAAAACATGTTATACTAATACTTCGAAATATATATGTGTGGTGTGTGTGTAAAATATATAATAATATATTATTTAATAATAAAATATGTAATAATAATATATTATTAATTTTTGTTAATATATTAATAGCTATAACTTAAACTATAATACGATTAAAAATTAACATAATAAATATTATTCTATTATTATTATTATATAAGTATATATCGCTTACCAATATCATTAATAGCTCTTATTTTTATATATTTTATTAATATAACTGTTAATATTTTCATATATTTACTTAGAGTAAATTAAAAATATCAACTAAACCCAAGGGATTAATAAATACTAGTGATTATTAATATTATAAACCGAAACCACTAATAAACTCAAAAGTTTAATATTATAAACCCAATCAATTAATAAACCCAAGGGATAAATATTATAGACATAAAGGATTGAAAAACACAAGGAATCAAATTAAAAACACATGGGATTAATAAACCCTAGGAATTATCATTTTAAACACAAGAGATTATTTATACTATAAACCCAACAAATTAGTAAACCAAAGGGATAAATATTATAAACCTAAGGAATCAAGAAACCTAAGGACCAATATAAATAATAGAAGGGATTAATAAGCCCCGTGAATTAATATTTCTAACTCAAGGGATAAATAAACCCTAGAGGATTCAATTATAAACCCGAGGGACTAATAAACCGAAGGTTTTAATATTATAAACCTAATGGATAAGTATCATAAACCTAAGGGATCAATGTCGAGTAGTAAAAAGGGTCTTTTCACCTCTATTTACCCTACATTAATTGTCAATCCAGGAACGATTTGTTATTTCAAAGAGTGTACTCAGTTTGAGGCGGTCATTTGTCAGAGTAATGCTAGTAGTATAGTTCTTAAAATACAAGAGTAAATGGATGTTTGGAATAAAATCTACTTTTAGAAAGAAACTTAAAACTCAAATCATGCACTTAAAAAGATACAAAAATTTATCAGTCAAGGGTACAGTAGTGGTAACTCTTCCCTTTGTAAATTGATACAATTAAAAAGCAATCCAGGAAAAGATCATCAATCTAGGAACTGGACAGCATATGTCAATGTTCACTACAGCTTCAGATGGTTCTGCACACTGAAGCAATGATAATTCAAATGAAATGGAACAACAACTAATATATTGAATAGAAAACCCTTAACCTACAGGAATGAATGAAGCAATAACTATTTCCTACAGGAATTGAGTAACAATATTTACTTTAGAAATTATTTGAACAACAAACGGAAATAGGACGACAAAATAATGGAAATGAAATATAGAACAATGGCTTAAATCAAATGTAAATGTACAGAACACCAGATCAAATATTACACATGGCACTCCTATGCTAAAAGCAACAGCAATCTGAGCTCCAATGTAACAAGTATGAATCTCAGGTATAAAGGAACAGTAATTGTGATCATGATGGAACATCAATCCCAAATGAATTGAAATCACATTTCAGAGTAAACCATAGATAAATACAGTAATACCGATTTATGAATATATAGCATTGTTACTTTGTAATTGAACAGCAATGGTAATCTGTAAGGAACAACAATGTTATATGATAATGCCAATTGTTAAAGGAACAACAATGCGATATAAAGTTAGAATTAATCGCATAACACTCCTATTGTAGAGAATAACATTACTTATTCAAGTAGAAATGAAATATAACAGAACCAATATGTAAAATAGTATGGAACATCAAATTATTGAACAGAGTGGGTAAAAGAAATCAAACCACACACGAATCAGAAATAATGGTACAGGAGCAAGTGTTCCACTAGGACTGAGCCCTTAGCCTCTAGGGACACACTGCTTACAATTACTCCAGAATAAAAGATAGAATAGCAACCAAATTTTATATATTACGCATCAAAATAGAGTTACAATAATTGCTCTTAGAGAGAGTTGATGATCAAAGTTTCAATTAAAACAGTAAATTTCATAAAAACCACAATAGTTCTATCCCTTGGGATAGCAATGTTGCCTCCTCTTATAGCAGTCGAGCGGTGATATCAATGATACAGCGAATCGTTGAGGTAGCAATCCCTCAGGATCAAAGGATCCTAAGGGATTCGCCATATTGTTAGTTCTCTATTATCTTCTTGTTCTTTTACACCAATTTGGTACCTCCTCTTCCTTTTCCTGGCTTATACGCTCTAGTTTAGATTGCCTTGTTTTGATACGGTTCCCTATCAAAGGGACAACAGTTAACCTTGTCTTGTCTTTTCCTTTAGAACAACGATCTTCCATTTTCTCCTTTTTTTGCATAGGAAAAGGGTAATTATTAGTCATTTTACGTTGCATACAATTCTTCTAGATTCTATCATAATCTTTTTCCATATACTTATTTCATAACGTAAAGGAGTTATGAATTCAAGGAAAAGATGAAAAAGTGAGTGGTAATTACATACCTTTTTTAGGGCTCAACACACCCCCTTTCTTACCCTTTTTTCATGCCCTCATTAAAACATTATAATTAACATGCAAGGCAGTGAGGGAATAGGCTAGAGAAGGGATCTCATGAGGTGGTCTACAACCATGATTGCCAGCTAGGAATTCAAAGAAATGTCATGTCTGTCCTTCAGGCATTTCATGTAAGGCTTGATATCCTGGTGCAGGGTGCCAAATAATTGGACTTCTGAATCTACAGCCTAACCAAGATGGTCCTTCTCTCAAAATGAGGTCACCAAAGAGACTCAGGTGGTCAGCAACTAGCTTAAAGTTCTCATAATTAAATGGTTCTCGATTTTGGATGTTCGGATTAGAAGTCTGATATCAAAACTTAGCTGCTACTATGGCAAGGTCTTTGATGGTAAAGAAATATTCTATCCCTTTTCGTATGACTACTGTGTGGATAGGTCCCAATGCTTCGATTACTCCCTTAGTTCTCATTGGGCTCCTATGTTTATTCCATAATTGTTGTGGGTCTCTAGGTTCTCCTCTCACCCATAAGTCTAATCCATTTTCCTGTATTTGAAAGACATTATAGGCTTTAAGCCACTTTATTTGATTAACACCAAAAGACATAAATGCCTTTAGTTGGACATGTCCCACAAAAGGGCCAGGGTTCTGATCTATTTCTCCATCTAATACTAGATTGTGCAAATAGAATTCACATAACAGGCGTTGAACTTTCTCCCCATAGTGCTTACAACAATTTATGAAGTCATCAATAATGTTTATTTATATAGGGACTCCTGAGTTAACAACTTTAATTTTCAATTGTAAATATCTTTCCATTAAAAATAAAGCATAATTCCTAGCAGGTGCCCTGCACGTTAGAACATCAGTGTACAAAGAGTATAGGGTATCCATTTGTTTGATGACTATATCTAGTCTATGGGTTACCTTTTTTACTCTTTCTTTTTCCTTTCGCCATCCTTCGAAAGCCTGTCTTTCAGATAAGTTAATGTCCCTCAGCTGCTGTTGTAATTTCTCATACTTTTCTCAAGAGACAGTTCGCTTTGTAAGTTTCTCTACTGCTTGCTGGGTTTACACCAACTCCTTTCATAGAGTTACTGTCCTCGGGTCACTATCCCGCATAGTAGTTGTAAGCGGGATATTTACTTGAATCTTCTTATTACATCGTCTCATATTTATGGTTTGAATTTCCTTAGAGGATGGTGCCTCTGTCTGAATTTCCTTGTCACAGGCCGATATATCATCTGTTTGTACATCGACATGGGAAGCAGCCGGGTGTTGTTCCTTTTGGTTTTGAATGGCAAGCTGGTCATGAGTCTTCTTAATCTTTTTCTTAAGATGTTTTTTCTGAGCAGTTGTTTTCCCTTTTATCTTCTTCCTCATTTTCAAAACCCTTATATGCTACTGAAGTTGCTTAATCACGCTAAGCAATCTTTGTTGTTCCTTTCACAATTTTCTAATTTCTTATGTTTCCCTGGAAGGAACAGCCGTTTGTTTAATTGGTCCTGGACTTTGTTCCTCAAGTGTTGTGGCTTCTTCTTGACCAATTTCCTTATTTTCTTCTCGAGGTACTTCTTTAGTGCTATGCTGATCAGGTTGTGCAGGGGTAGAAACCCTAGCTTGCTCTACTACTTCCTGGATAACCTCCTCTTCTACCCCTTCTTCATCATGAAATTCCTCTAATGTATTCTGACTAGGAACAGATTGTTCCTCTTCTTCTGCATCATTCTCTTTCTTGGATATACTCTCATCATGAGCAGAGTGATCCTCTTCTCTTTTATCTTCATCACACAGTTCTTCGGATGTACTTCTGCCATGAATAGTGTGCTCCTGCAGTTCTTCTTTGATGTGGGGGTTAAGTCGGCTATGAGCTTGGGCTTTTTCACCCATATTGGGCAGAATATGTGCGAACTCATCTTCTTGGAGCGAGTTTTGTAGTGGACTTCCAATGTGTTGCTCTGCTTCCTCTTCCTCCTGACCAAATTGTTCAGTCTCTTCGTCCGGTTCTTTATCATTCTCTTCCAATTCATTTTCGTTCACCCCACCTTCCAGCTATGGGGGTTCTTCATCTCCAGAATCATGTATTTCTACAGGTTGACCATTGTCTTCCTGGTGATTCCTTAGTGTTAGCACCTAAATCTGCTTGAGGCTGAAGGAAGGAAAAATTCAGGGTAACCACAAACCACGCTCAGTCTGGTAGCTAGCCCTACCATAATAGGAGAGGGCTCTCTCCGAGTCACGCTCAGTGAATAAATAAACGAATGTCTGAGATGACTTATAGTGAATATTGATTTTAGGCTAGGTAAATAAATATGGATACAAGAGGCAATTTTTGGTAAGTGACTGTGTTTCTAGGATATATGGGACCAATGAACAGTATGAGTAGAGAATTTAACACAAAGGCACAGATTACTTCGTGAGGCAAGACAGGCGGAAAGCCTAGCAATTAAATTTGAAATAATGTGGAATGGAAAGATTGTTTAGGATGGTAAAAAGGGCATAAACACATGAATCCTTTTCAACAGAAGAAGAACACTTAACGTGAAACTTTCCCACAGGCAGAGCAATAAACATGAATTCTACCTTATCTTACTTAGAAAATTTCACCGGAAATGAATATGAATGAACTGTGAAACATAACGAAATACATATCAAACATAAAGAGAACACATTTGCTACACTCACACCACATGAATCTCATGAACCAGAGCCGTTTCCTTTCATTGATTCTCTGTCAAAATATACAATGAAGAACTGAGTTTCTCTCCCACAGTCTCCCAGAAATTACAACCAACCCTTTGCAAATGGTTTTACATACAATAAATAGACTATGCCATTGAGAAATGGAACGACCAAGAGTTGGGGAGTTTTTCAAACCATTACAAACTGGATGTGGAAAGCCAACCATTAGTGACAGGTGCAGCATTACGAAAATGACAAATGGCTTGGGTGACTGCTCGCCTTCCTTTGCCACTTGGATAGAAGCCAACCTTTAGTCAAAATGCTCTTTAAACTTTTCCTTAGGTGCCGAGAAAAACGTAGTGTAAATGAGTAGGCCCACTTGGAGAAAGTCGCGAATCGAAATGTTGCAGAGCGGAACTGATTTTGGCCTTTTGGTCCCTATGCGCCGCGCCCAAAGCTATATGCGCCGCACCACTTTGGAGGATATTTTGAAGTACCCGCTGAAGTCCAAATTGTGCCTAAGTGTGCTTGTTAGAAATCCCTACCTGTCTATTTTCCAACCCCAATAGAATTTATGAATTTGTTGTTTATTTTCCCCTCTGAAACTTCAATCTCCCAAGACTGCTTCTTGTGTGTCAAAATAGGGGCAAAGAGGTCATTATTTTAGTGTTTTTTACCTCCTGGGGACTCAAAACTTTCCCAAACTTCTTGGCCATGCACCAGCAGTCATTATTTTTCATGCTGAATCCAAAAATACAAACCATTTTTGATTTGGAGCTCCCAATCCTAAGCATCGTGCTAGTGGCACGGCGCACAGGGAGAAAAACCCTGTTTTGTGACCAAAAATTTGTCAAGTGACCAAAATTGCCCCAATTTTTTTGAAATTTGGGCTGGAGATCCTCTATGAAGTGTTATGCTGGGCCACATAGGCTTCAGCCAAGATTCGGAGCCGATCTTTCTCTTTTTGCCTCTTTTATCTTTTTGTCGCTCTCCTTAATTTCACCTTTAAACTCCTTATCCGAGCCTTTGAACTCATGTTTCGTGCCTTGTAGTGATATACCATTTGCCTCAATATGGTTTTGTCCTTGTCATCCTTCTCTAATAGTCTCTCAAGGTGGATGTTGATACACTCGAGCCAAGACTCTCGGTCATTGTTAATCTCTTGCTCTAATGGAGTGAGCTCAATCCTCCTATGTTGGGCAGCTTGGCGATTCTCACGGATGTTTTGCAGCTCCACGATCTCATGCTGGTCTTTGAGCTATTTGTTCCTCTACTCCAAATACGTGATAATCCACTTAGCCCTCTCCAAATTGAGTGACAAGTCTTGGATCTCCGTTTGCTGCTCCTGGATGGTCCTCCTAAGTTTGGCACTCTCCACACCTGTATCATCATCATGAATGAGGATGAAGTCGGCCTCTTGTTCACCTGATGGCCCCTCGTCATGCATGGGCCTCTTTCCCTTGTCCTATACCTGTGTTGCCGATGTTGGAAGCGAGGCCCCTTCCACCCCGGGTGGAGATAACACTCGCTTTGCTGCTGCAAACAAATGTCTACTCCCTCTCTGATAGGTGATGAATACCGGCATAGTAGTGGTCTCATGGCACTCATACTGATGAGAAGGACCACCTATCTCATGTTCAACCTCTGATAATACCTGTGAAGTGTTAAAGAGGTCACGGGAGATGAAGTCATCCCAAGTAATTCCCTGTAATCCCAGCTGATGAACCACCAAATTCTTAATAAGAGAAAAATGATAAACACTTTTAAGTTGCTGCTGAGGGGTCTTGTGCTGCATGAAGGTGTTCATCCTCTCTATATTCCTGCAAATGAAATATGGGATGTTCATCATCTGTACCCTAGTAAAGTGCATGAGCAACCTGATATGATAGGAATATAAACGAGAGAACCTCCCCTCAGAGCTGAAATATTTCATGATCAACTTCATTAGTGGAGCATATTCATCTTTCCAATATCGGAATGGAAAGACTCTTTGGAGCTGCCGCAAGAAACTGGCCTTAATGTAAGGCTCATAATGTTGTTGATCAACCTTCTGTTTCTTATGCCATGTTTCTCCAATGTTTGGCATGCCGGTTGCTAATGAGACAGTTTTAGGTGTCAGTGTGAAGGTGACCCCAGCTAAGATAGAGTGATCTCCATGTAGGTGAAGCACAAAAAGATGGGCCAACTCATGATGAACTCGAACACTAGCCACCTTTTTCACAAAACTTCAAACATGACAAATGCTGGAAACATGACATAGTAAGAGGGCAGGCCTGCAATTCTGTGAGGGTGGTTGGTTCATCCCTAACATGTTTGCCACTTTTATGATGTCTCCGGGGATCCTGTTCTTCCGAGGATGAATCACTTTGGGTCTCCATTTCATATTCTGATGAGTGCTCAGATGCCATGACTATTGTATGTGGACTGTGCTTGGACTGCCCTTTGATGATGTATGAAACTATGTGTTGTTATGAACTCTGCCACCAAGGGGAACAATGCAAAAAAGGGAATGTTAGGAAGGGGAATAATATGATGGGATTTAGGGGTTATGGGGGGGAATTTTGTTTAGGGACATGTAGGAGGGTTTGGGGAGTTTATAAGGTAGGGTTTTGGGGTTATACATTGACAAATGAGTGGAGGGGATAGGGAATAGGGGTTTAGTAATGTTTTAGGGTAGGGTAAAAATAGGGAAAAATGGGATAGGGGTGAAGGGAACAATGGAAAGAAGGGAAAAAAAATGAAAGGGAGGATGAACCTTGGCATCAACACAAAAAATTCGCAACCCTAATAGAAATGGCTTTGATGATTTCAAGTGGTATGGTTTACGCGTTTTTATTTCAACTATCAAAGGCCATAAACCATCATCATATCCACAAAATTTGATGAGCAACCAAGATTTCGACCCTACCTGGCAATTGGAAGGGATTCAAGGCGATTTGTTGCAAATTTGGTGCCAAACCTGGCCTTTGTGGGTGTGTGTCGCGTAGAAAACCCAGTGTGTCGCGCCCATGTTGTTTCAACATTGTGATGTCGCGCCCTGTGCGTGGCGCTCCTCTGTCTGCACGCTGCACCTGTGACAACTCCTCCAAACTCACCTAAAATGTGTGCTTGCTTCTCACAATCTCTTTGCAATTTTTCTCTCTATCCTTGGTGTGCACAATGACTTTGTTTCTTGTGGGAATATTATATAAAGACATTTGGAGTCATGGGTTTGATTTTTGTTTCTTCAAAACCCACTTTGCTAATGTTTTGTTTTGACACTTTTCCCTAATTTAATGCAACTCTATATTTCACTTTTCCCTTTGAATTTTTAGCTAAAATGATGAAATTTTTTGGCACTTTTTGCAGGGGTTGCATGACATGGCATTTTGCCAAGGAAACCATGATGGTGCCTGAAGAGATCAACTGGAGACTTTTTTGGAAAATTATCACAAATGACACACTGCTTGACTTTTCTTCAAAACAGAGTTTTGAAGAACAGTCGTAATCTGTCAACATGACGATGAAAATATTTGAATCACAAATTTGTAAGGGCCTCCCTCTGGCCTGCATGGCTTTATTGGACATGTTTGAAGACCAAATTGGCTAATCCCTAGACCTAATGATTGAAAACGACTCTTGTCCATTAAAGGATCAAACATTGACTGTCATGGACTTTATTGATGAAAAGACCTGAGCCAGCAGGTGCCAGACATGAGGGGAACTGACTAACAAGACCTTTTCCATCAGATTATGGCATGCCCCTAGCGGAATGCGGTTGAGTGAATGGAGCGAGACACCTAAAAATGAAATGCAGAAAGAGTTTTGATCTCTGACCGAGGACTGACAAGACCGACTCTAACATTAGCTCCAATGGGGGATGGTAGCTCCTTGGAGGTGCCAAGAACAACAGATCTCTGGAAGAGCTAGACAGTGCCTTCGTCCATTGGGCTATGGAGTCATTATTTCGACAAACAACACAAGACTCTGACTCATTTATGAAACTAAAATGACAAAAAAATTTACTCAAATTTGATATTGAAATGACTTGAAGACTATCTTGACAAACTCTAACCAAATTGAAATAAAATGGTATTTACAGTGAAAGTGGAAGCAACGTTAATAACTCAGAAATGGTACCGCTTGAGTAGCCGACCATTGATCGGCCCTCCTGGACAATCTTCCCCATTCATTTCCTTCAGAAGAAAGGCATTCTGACCCTGATATACTGCAATATTGAAGGGACCTTTCCAGAGATTCTCGAACTTACCGTGCTTACCTCTTTCCTCATTCCTTGCATCCCACTTCAGCACCACCTCATCCAACTGAAATTTGTCCACCTTTTCTTTTCTGTCATAAATTTTCTTAATCTTCTCCTGCAACTTGGACGTGTTCTGGAAGAATTCTTCTCTAGTCTGCTGCAAGTGGACCATTTGATTCAACCTTCTTTGCATAGGATCTTCTTCACTGCTGACCTCCTGAAGAAGTTTGACTACCGGGGCTGCGAGACAAGTAGGAAATACCGTATCAACTCCATAAACAAGCTCAAAAGGGGACGTACCAATGGATTTCTTCTCACTGACCTGAGCTGCCCAAATTGCATTGACCAACCTCTTATGCCAACTCTTCTTGTTTATTTCCAGCAGCTTCTTGATGATGTTGACCAATGATTTATTAGAAGACTCCGCTAATCCATTTCCTTGCGGATGATAGGTAGTTGAGTGACCCAAAATGATGTGATATTTATGACAAAACTATACCATCCTTTTTTATTTGAAAGTTGTTGCATTATCAGTGATTAACTTATTCAGGCAACCAAAGCGAGACAATATGTTATTTTCAAGGAATGAAATAATTACTGCATCTGTAGCTTGTCTGGTGGGAATTTCTTCGATCCATTTCGTGAAATAATCTGTCGCTGTGAGGATCCATCTATGCTGACCGAAAGAAGTGGGATGAATTTCACCAATGAAATCCAACCCCCATTGCTGAAAAGGGGCACTCACCTCAATGGGCTTAAGTGGCAAAGCCTGTAACTTCTGCCTTCCTTCGAAAATCTGACACTTATGACAGCTCTTGACCATCTTATATACATCAGCAAACAATGTCGTCGAATAGTATCCCACTCTCATGATTTTGTTTGTTGTTGATTTCCAAAAAAGGTGGCCACCACAGTCTCCCTCGTGGCAATCCTCCATGACCTTCTTTGCTTCTTTTTTCCACCAAGCAATTTAACAGAACGCCACTGGGATCTTTCCAATAAAGTGCAGAATTTAGAATGAAAAACTTGGTAGCCTTCAATCTGAGTGTTCTAGCTTTGTTTCTAGTCATGCCGGGCAGCGGTGACAAATTTTTAAGCACATATATGATATCTGAATACCACGGAGAAAGGGGAAACATTTTAGATACTTGACTTGACGATCCTTCCTCATTCTCATCGGACATAGCAGCGATCAGATTTATGTCTAAGGCGTGCAAGTTTGACTCGGCCATTAACTTTGCCAATCCCTGTCCTTTAACAAGCTTTGTGGGCTTTATTTCCACATCATATTCCAAAAAAGCTGCAATCCACTTGCCTTGTCTTCCTTTCGGATCGGTCTGCACTAAAACATCTTTGACAGCAGCATTAGGAACATAAGCCAGAATATGAGAATGCAGAATATATGCCCGAAAATCTTTCAACACTTTCACAAGTGCAAGGCTTGCTTCTCAATGATGTTGTATTTTAAGGTTGCATCTCTTATAGCTCTGCTGAAGAAAGCAATTGGTCTTTCGTGATCATCTCTTTTCTGCAATAACACAGCTGCCATAGTATGCTCCGAAGCGAATGAAAACAATATAAAATCCTAAGTGTAATCCGGGCTGACTAGAACTGGAGCTGAAGAAAGAGCCAATTTGACTAAATTGAAAGATTTTACAGCCTCCTCTGTCCATTTCACTTGGCTGTCCTTCTTAAGCATGTTTGTAATCTCTCTTAGGTGTTCAGCAAGATTAGGTACAAAGCGGCTAGAAAATTCATTTTACCATTGAAAGATTGAATCTCTTTCTTATTCCAGGGCAGATCGATCTGCTGAATCGCTTGTACACGTGCTAGGTCAATATGAATGCCATATTTTGAGATAATGTGCCCGAGTAGTTTGCCTTCCTCCATGGCGAACAAGCTCTTTTTCGGATTCAGTGACAGGCCATATTTTCTGCACTTTTGAAAGACAATTTTTAGATGGTACATGTGTTCTTCATCAGATTTGGAAAACATCGTCAGATTATCCAGGTACACAACCAAAAAGACATCCTTCTCATTTGCAAAAGCCAAGTCCATTGCACGCTGAAATGCGGCGCCCACGTTCTTCAAACCGAAAGGCATTTTAGCGTAATGAAAAGTTCCCCACAGAGTGATGAATGCTATCTTGTCTCAGTCATCTTCATGGACATAAACTTGGTTATATCCAGAATAACCATCAAGTAGTGACATACGAGATGCTCCCACTACTCGCTGAAGTATTTGATCCATTTTGGGCAGTGGATAGTTATCTTTCAACGAAACTTTATTGAGATTTCTAAAATCAATGCACAGGCAAATCTCACTTGTCTTCTTTCGTACATGCACCAAATTAGAGATCTAATCCGAAAATCTGATGGAACAATGATTCCTGATTTGTACAACCTGTTTATCTCCTTTTCAATTGATGGCAGCAGCTTTGGCTTTAGCCTTCTCAACTTTTGTCTGAAAGGTTTCTGATTGGGCTTAATGGGTATAGTGTGCTGAATTATATTGGTATCATATGTCTTTAAGTCAGGATAGTCCCAAGCAAACACATCTACAAATGAAGATAGAAAACTGATATATTTGGCTTTTATCCTTTGTGGCAATGCTTTAGACAGTTTTACCATTTTAGGATTAGCAGTTGTTCCGACATTGACCTCTTCCACACCTTTCTCTGTTGGCTACAATGTTAGTTTGCGGGCTACATCATCTTGATCAAAGAGTTCTTCTAAAGGTATCAAGCCTTTAGGAATAGTGTTATTCTTTAGTTGCAACACATCCATTTGATTGATCTGCACATCATCTTTACCATCATCATTTTCTACATCAATTGAGGTTTCTTTGAACTTACCTTTGTTTTGCAGAAAATCATCAATATCCTCATCATCTTGGAAAACTTGCCAATATCTCTGATTGTCCGGGACAGTCGGACGACGCTTGACATGGATTTCGAATTTATTACTGGAGTTCATTGGGATCTTCAAGCTACTTGCTGCCTTAGCAAGAGCATCAACAATGCTATTTTGTATACGAGGCACACATGTCAAGGTATATTCTGAAAATAATTTTAGGATGTCCAAGACTGCATTACGGTAAGCCCGCATCCGAGGATGCTTTGCTTGATATTCGCCTCTGACATGCTTAATCACCAATTCAGGGTCGCCATATAGTGCAATTCTCTTAGCATTCAGCTTTCTTAGAATTTTTAGGCGAGCAATCAGAGCTTCATACTCAGCTTCATTGTTTGAACAATCAAAAGCTAATTTGTAAGAGCATACCCGCACGTTACTAGGCACTTTGTTCGGGGCGGAGAAAGGACTGCGTACCCAAATCCCAATTCCAGCGCCATCATTTCCCACTGCTCCATCGAAATCCATGGTCCACAAACCTTCTTCCTCTTCTTGTAAGTGCTGAAAATCTGTTTGTTTTGCTTTGTCTGTTTGTTGTCCATCACTTTCAGTTGATCGCTCAATGGTGTTCTACTGTTCTTGTCCTTCTCTCTTTAAAACTCCTCTGAAATTTTTGGTTATTTCTGGAATATCATTTGCTTCTACTAACTGACTATCGATATCACTGAAACTATCAGAATACAAAACGAAAGACTCTAAATCTGTATGTACATAATTAATCGGATGATTTATTGGTTTCTCCTTGCTTGTAATCATGTATTTCATTTTTTGTTCCCGATACAGTTTCCTCATTTGGCCAAACACCGAAATCGTTGCATAGGAGAAATCTAGTTGCAGTGTCCCTTTCAATTTTGCTAACCAAGACCTAGAAAGAAGCATGCCAAACCTGGGAGGAATATCCACTACAACAATATCCATCAAAACATTCTTCATTTGGAGTTGATCCAGAATCACAACCAAGTATTTGATGAGCCCGATACATCTTACTCTGCTGGAATCAAACGAATAGAGATCATGGTATTGCCGGGTGATGTCCAGACCCATCTTATCCATGGTAACCTTGGGCATGAGATTGTGAGAAGCTCCGGAATCGAACATGGCATTATGTAACACAAAATCATGTAATCTTAAACTGATATAAAAAGGTGGCACATCATTATCAAGAGACTCACCATTTGATGCTGCCCCAAAAATCATTTCGGGTTGATTATCTTCGACATTCACCATGTCAGACATTGGGTCACAATTCAAAATTTTAGATACTTGACTTCTATAACTGCTGTTCCTCATTATTTCAGTCAAGGGAATGGATACCTTCAATTTAGAAATTTCATTCTCTAAATTAAAAGCGGGAATCTTTTCTACCTCTTTCACTGGGATTTCTTTCCTTTCCTTTTCTTTCGATGCAATTGGCTAATTTGATTTTTCCACTGATGGTGATTTGTTGCTATCCGGATAACCCGCCTCCTTTCCTTTCCCATGTGTAACTGATGAATCATTCTTTGATGCCTCAGCATCCTTCCTCTTCTGAATTGGTTTAACCGAAACGTCTCTGTTTCTAAGTGAATACCGCTGCTGCTGGGCGGACAGAGCATTCATATAGCCTCTTTAGTACTCATCTGATTCTTCCTCCAAAACAGTGTCATTGGCTAGAATGAAATCTGCATCTTGGTGTATAGCCGAACTTTCTGCATACTCCTCATCCTCGGTAATATAAATAGGCAAATCATCAAGAGTAAAGAAGTGGTTTTCTTCACCTATTATATTCCCTTCCTCATCTGAATCCGGTCCATAAACAAAATTTTGCTGCAAAGGTGGCTGCACTGGCTACTGTGCTATCTGCCCTTGGGCTCGCTGATCTCTCTGCCTTATTCTATATTGTGGCTGTTGCTGGCCACGGAAGTTAGGATTTCTAACTTGTGGCTCAGGTTTGTCAAGTTTCACCCTTCCAAGCATCTTCTCTACCTTCCGGAGTAATTGATCTACCGAGGAAGATTCTTCTTTTACGGTGACTTTCTTTTCTGCTTTTGCTCTAGCCCTCTTGGTTAGCAGATTTGCTTCAACGCTAACCGCGATCTTCTTCATGTCTTCCATTGTGGCCGGTTCTCTCTCTCTTAATTGATAAGACATGTCGGCATCAAAACCATCCAAAAACTTCACCATGACTAGCCCCACAGGTGGCCTTAGATGATCAGGAATTTCATTGTAAACAGAATTGAATCTAATGCAGTAATCTTGGACCGACTCACCAGCGTTTCATTTGATTTGCTCATATTCAGCCAGAATTTGGAGAGGATTCCTTTTCACTTCCCAGCGGCCTAAAAATTGTCTTTGTAGGTCAGCAAAGGTAGCGATATGTGCAGCCGACAAACCTCTGAACCATTTCCTCACTTCACCTGCAAATGTCTGTACAAAGAGTCTCATTGCCACATTCTCTGCATCGATCTTGTGAAGTTCATAGAAATCTGCCATTCTGTCCACATGTTGTTGAGCGGTAATGTTGTTAGGAATGCCATCAAAAAACGAGATTTTGATTTGATAATCTGCGGGCATATCATCTAAAACTTGAGGCAGCGCAAGAGGTGCAAAATGAGCAGCCATCACTCTTGGTGGGTTTGGCCTTGGAGGTGTTGGAGGAGTGTGCGCAGTTTGTAGGGGGCTAACAATTGGAGTTTGAAGCTGTGCCACAATGTAATTATCAATTGACCAGTTAGCCCTTTCAGTTTCCAAGTCTACAAGAAACTGTGGATTGGGGACACTAGAGTCAACCGCCCTTTCGGATTTGGTCTCGAACAATGATATTTCAAACTGCTCATCAAAATCTAGCTCTTCAATATACTCAAAAATGTCAAGACATGAATGGGATTTGAACACGGGAGATATAGAGCTCTCTTGACGACGAAGTCTTGGAATCAAATTGGGATTTTCGTAGATGTGTGGAGGATCTGGATCTGGATTAGCTCTGGTATATCTTCTAGAAGCCAACGTGCTATTAAGAAAAATCAAAAGGACACAACCAACTCACTCAGCCTATCAAATCCTAAACTTATCATCCGGAAGCTTAGAATTATCAAGAAGTAAGGGGTGCAATTTTGTTCCCCAGCAGAGTCGCCACTATGTTAGGGCCTAAATTTGCCTTAGGCTGAAGGAAGGCAAAATTCAGGGTAACCACAAACCACGCTCAGTCTGGTAGCTAGCCCTACCAGAACAGGAGAGGGCTCTCTCTGGGTCACACTCAATAAAAATAAAAATAAAAATAGGTGCTGAGATGACACAAATTAAATACTGATTTTAGGCTAGTAAACATATATGAAAGAGGTATTTTGATGAATGACTGAGTTTTCTGGGCTGTATGGGGACAAAGGATAGCATGAGATGAGAAATTAAATCAAAGACACAGATTGTTTCTTGAGGCATGATAGGCAGTAAGTTTAGAAATCAAATTTGAATAATATGGAGTGGAAAGACTGTATTAGAAGCTGAAAAGGGCATAGGTGATGAATCCTTTTCAGACAGAAGAGGAACACAGAACATGAATGCTTTCTCAAGGCAGAGCAACTGACTGGATTCTGCCTCTCATACTTAAAAAACATTCAACTGGAAATGAAATATGAATGAACTGCAAGACATTACAAGTTACATATGAAACAGAGAGAAGAAACAAATTGCTAAACTCACACCACATGAGTCTCCTGAATCAGAGCTATATCATTTCATTAGAATCTCTGCCAAACCTATACAATGCAAGTGCTGGGTTTTTCCTCCACACTGCTCCCAGAAATTCCCACCAACCCTTTGCAAATGGTTTTACATACAATAAATAGACTTTTCCATTGGGAAATGGAACGACCCAAAGTTGTGGAGTTTTTCAAATCATTAAAAACTGGAAATGGAAAGCCAACCATTAGTGACAGGTGCAATGTTACAAAAGTAACAAAACTGTAGCGTAGATGTGTGGGTGACTGCTCGCCTTCCTTTTGCCACTTGGATAGAAGCCAACCTTTAGTGAAAATACTTTTTAAACTTTGCCTTAGGTGCCGATAAAAATGCAGTGTAAATGAGCGGGCCCACTTGGAGAAAATCGTGAATCGAAATGTCGCGGAGCAAAAGTGATTTTGGCCTTTGGGTCCCTATGCGCCGTGCCTAAAACTATATGCGCCGCGCCACTTTGGAGGCGATTGTGAGGTACCTACTAAAGTCTAAATTGTGCCCAAGTGTGCTTGTTAGAAATCCCTGCCTATCTACTTTCCAACCCAAGTGTAATTTCTGAATTTGGTGCTCATTTGCCCCTCCAAAACTTCAATCTCCCAAGACTGCTTCCTGTGTGTCAAAATAGGGGCTAAGAGGTCATTTTTTGAGTGTTTTTGACCTCCTGGGGACTCAAAACTTGCCCAAACTTCTTGGCCATGCACCAGAAGTCATGATTTTTCATTCTAAATCCAAAAATTCAATCCTTTCGTGATTTGGAGCTCCCTATCATAAGCGCCGCGCGAGTGGCACGACGCACAAGGAGAAAAACCCTGTTTTGTGCACAAAAATTTGTCAAATGACCAAAATTGCCCCAAATTTTTTGAAGTTTGGGCTGGAGATTCTCTATGAAGTGCTATGCTGGGCTACATAGGCTTCAACCAATATTCAGAGCCAATCTTGCTCTTTTTTCCTCTTTTGTCTTTTTGTCGCTCTCCTCAATTTCACCTTCAAATTCCTTATCTGAGCCTTTGAACTCATGTTCCGTGCCCTATAGTGATAAACCATCCACCTCAATAATGTTTTGTCTTTTTCGGCCTTCTCTAGCAGTATCTCAAGGTGGATGTTGATCTGCTCGAGCCAAGACTCTCGGTCATTGTTAATCTCTCGCTCTAATGGAGTGAGCTCAATCCTCCTATGTTGGGCAAATTGGCGATTCTCGCGGATGTTTTGTAGCTCCATGATCTCATGCTGGTCTTCAAGCTATTTTTTCCTCTGCTCCAAATACTTGATAATCCACTTAGCCCTCTCCAAATTGAGAGACAAGGCTTGGATCTCCGTTTTCTGCTCCTGGATGGTCCTCCTAAGTTTGGCACTCTCCACATCTATATCATCATCATGAATGAGGATGAAGTCGGCCTCTCGTTCACCTGATGGCCCCTTGTCATGTATGGGCCTCTTGCCCCTATCCTGTACCTATGTTGCCGATGTCGGAAGCGAGGCCCCTTCCACCCCGGGTGGAGCTAACACTCGCTATGCTGCTGCGAATAGATGTCTACTGCCTCTCTGATATGTGATGAATATCGGCATAGTAGTGGTCTCATGGTGCTCATACTGATGAGAAGGACCACCTATCTCATGTTCAACCTCTGAGAATACATGTGAAGTGCTAAAGAGGTCACGGGAGATGAAATCATCCCAAGTAATGCCCTGTAATCCCAGTTGATGAACCACCAAAATCTTAATAAGAGAAAAATGATAGACACTGTTAAGTTACTGCTGAGGGGTCTTTTGTTGCATGAAGGTGTTCATCCTCTCTATGTTCCTACAAATAAAATATGGGATGTTCATCATCCGTACCCTGGTGTTGAAGCCCCGAAAATCGGGTCGACAACAAGGGGGATACCCACCCGGTCCGGACCTTGGTTGGCAGCTCCTTATCCGTTTGGTATAGCGGGTCCGACTGGGGATAACCGGACCAGTTTCCCGATCTTGGGTGTGTGTGTGTGT
>APFE030558813.1:0-14827 GCA_000404065.3 Pinus taeda | reverse complement strand
CTGGAATCCAAATGCAACATACTGTTTCATATACTCCACAACAAAATGGTGTAGCTGAAAGGAAGAATCGGACCTTAAAGGAAATGGCTAATTGTATGCTTCAATCTAAAGAACTTAGTCTTAACTATTGGGCAGAAGCAATTAACTGTGCAAATTGCATACTAAATCGCACTCCTACTAAAGCTTTAAATAACATCACTCCAGAAGAAGCATGGAGCTCTATCAAACCAGATGTGAGTCACTTTCGTGTTTTTGGAAGTGAAGCATGGGCCCATATTCCAGATGAAAAACGTAAAGCTTTAGAACCAAAGAGTGAAAAATGTATCTTTGTTGGATATTATGAAGATGTTAAAGCATATAGACTTATTCCATTTAAGTCCAAAAATGTTATAATTAGAAGAGATGTAAAGTTTGATGAAAATAAATCGGCTACGAGCCTAGTTCAGCACATGTGCCACCTCTCTCTATCTCTTCTACCTTTGAACATATTTCTTCTTCAGATGATGAATCATCCCATCTCCAATATACAACACTTTGAGAGGAACCAAATCAGGGCTAAACCTTTTTTGAAATTTTAAACTCAATAAAATATTTTCATGATAAGAGATTTATCTCTTTTAGAACTTAGATAAATCCCGAATTAAAATATATGTATACTAATATAATGATAAATCAAGTAAAAAAAATAATATAATACCATATCTTAGTTAAATATAAATATAAACAAACAAAAATATATTTATATATAAGAAGATATACTAATATATATCATTAAAATAAATGATTGATACTTGAAATACATATGCAAACCTTAGAAATGTATAAAAATATATTTTTAATCATAATAAAGAATACAATATTATATTTAATTTAATTATAAACAAAAATAATCTTATATGGGCGTTTTTAAAGTAAATGGGTAGGGATAGGTTTCCACTATGGGATGTGGCAGCCCACCCTCACAGGTATATTGAATGACAATCAAGTTATTAATACCTCACTTGAGATAAGAGGTATGTTGGATCCTTAATCCTAAGACCGTCGCCATGTCATTCTACTAGAAAAGTCTTGTCCTTAGGTGGGAGATGAGTAGCACTTCTATCTTTATAAATCCGACTCTCCTCGTAGTGTGAGCCTACCTAAATTCTGATACTCGACAACCCTTTGTATGTTTAATTGTTATATCCTCAACTTAGATATTTCTCTATGGGATCTATGGCAGTTCAATCTAGTGAAAACTTGTTAGACCCTTTTATAATTTCCATTATCATTCTTAGTAGTTGGAGTCTTACTCGAATTCTTCAACACCCTGAGCATTACTATGGAACTTTCTCCTCATCTTCCTAGTTTGTAGGTCAAGGTTCAAACTTTCCACTCCTGGGCTTATATAAGTTGCATGCAAGTCAGAGCATCGAGTCACACGTAGGTGACAATAGCTCATTTTACACCAACCTTTATGGAAGCTAGAGTCCTGCAACGTTTCGTGGTTCAAATATTGTCAGGCTATGTATGTTTTCTTATCCAATTTTTGTTTTGACTTTCTGAATTGAATTTTTTTATTATTGGCCCATTCTTTCTGTATTGCTCTGTGTTTTTGAAATTCTTTTCTCTGAACATCTGAACTCTCTCTGTCTCTTTGGTTAATGGGTCTTTATATAAATTTTGAGGTAAAAAACTGGCCTTAAAAAAATGTACAACAAAAAGCAAATTTATCAAAATTAATAGGATTCAATATGATTGTCAAACATGAGGGATGATTCACCATTTTTGGAGTAAAAAGATAAAAATATAAAAAAATAAAGAAATATTTTTCAACTCGTATTTTCAACTTATCTCTCTATGATTTTACTCAAAGTTTGAACGAGATCACTCTTTGGATGCAGAATTTATTTTTCCATCCAAGGAGTACCCTTGTTGCATACTTTCGATAATGTGAAATACATGGAAAAACGTGATTGCAATCATATTTTTCATGTAGTTTACATTTTTTGTGTAGTTAGATCCATCGAAAGTAGGAAACATGGGTACTCCTTGGATGAAAAATTAAATTATAAATCCAACAAGTGCCCTTGCTCAAAAATTAAGTAAAATTGTAGGGGGATAGTTTGAAAATAGTAGTTGAAATTTTTTAAGAACACCATTTTAGACCTCAAAATATCTCTAATGACTCACCTCTTGCTTCCTGCGTCCCTTGCGAACACTCATTCTTGTTTCCATCTTCTTTCTCTCTTTGTTACCTTGCAATTGGCTGGCAAATTTTCACTCCACCCTCTTGAATCTTGCTCTTCCTTCTTGCTTTCATAACCCCCACCCCTCCCTTACGTGACTCCTTTTCTCAAGGTCCTTGCTCACAGGTTTGCCTTATCTTCTATCCTTCTCAACGTTTATGTATGGTTTGGTTTGGGTACATGCTTTGATGGGTGAATGCATCTATTGAAGAGCTACCTATTATTAGGAGTGAGCCTCTCGGGGAGATACATATATTGATCACAAGCTTTAGCAATTCGCTCCTTGGTTTTGAAACCTCATCCTAGGTCCCATCTAGGAGGAACTTTCTCACATGGAGTGTGAAGGGGTCTCCAATCGTCTCCAATCAACAACAACTTTTAGATATGGAAGTCCTAGTAGATCTAACTGACTCGGTGCTAAATGTGAGACATACCCATGGTTGTCTTAATTAATACATGTATACCATTGATTTGAATTTACATCTTAAATATCCTCAAGTAGAATTTTGTTAGATCATTTTGAACACAAGACTAACATCTTACACTCCCTAGAGTGTCGTAATTAATACACGTATACCATTGATTTAAATTTACATCTTAAATATCCTCAAGTAGAATTTTGTTAGATTATTTTGAACACAAGACTAACATCTTACACTCCCTAGAGCACCTCCGTGGTCATCTCAAAAACATCGATCAACATATGAATCACATTGAATACTATTTAGGTATTCCTCAACATATGAATCAATTGAATACTACTTGGGCATTCCTCCACCAGCTTGCAACACCACCAGAAACATTAGAGACTTGCAACACCACCAAAAGTATTACATTAGAGACTTGCAACACCACCAGAAATATTAGAGATCTAATGTATGCTCATTGCTATGGATTCTAACTTGTTTTTGCTCAATAGCTTTTTTTTGGATTATATAATTCTCTCAAGATGAATTTTAAGTTTTGTCTCTCTATGGAAAAATGTAATTTTAGCTAGGTTTCAATGTCCCTCGTGAAAAACTATTGTAACATTTGTAGAACATCCATATAAATCTCACTCTAAAATAAATGTAATATTTATCTATATTTAAATTAATTTTAATTTTAATTTTAATTTTATAAACAATTAAACTAATAAGGAAAACAAAATTTTGATGATGTAATTCCTTCCGTCATTCATATATATAAAATTAATTCCAGAAATGAAAGAATCATGCATTCATTTAAAAAATAAAGTAAATTAATTAAGAAAATGTGATGACCAATTCGATCCTTGTTATTATAATAAATATTTATATTATTTTAATAATAAATTTTATATTATTATGAAAATAATATTTACACAAAAAACAGCACCTTCCACCGACTGACTTTCACTTAATTTTATTTGACGAAATAATGTATTATGCGTTGATGTAATTATCCACATTCAACACACGGAAAAAGGTTTAGAAACTGGAAATTGCTTCATTCAATGTACCTTCTTTCTAAAATAGAAGAAAATATATAATCTAATTATTTAATTCATTAAAATTATATTATTAAAATATTTTTTTATTTTATTAATTATTTATTTTGATGATGATGGTGGTGGTTAACGTCTGCTGAGACTAAGTTTTGGTTTATCAGACCTAAAGAAACAAATTATTTAGTTTGATTTAAGATTTTATTTCTATGCTCAAAAAGTTTGGAGAGAAGTCTCCCAAGCTCACTATAATTTTGACATCATGAGACCAAGCTTTGGTTTATCATACCTAAATAAACAAATTATTTAGTTTGATTTAAGATTTTATTCCTATATTCAAAAATCTTAGAGAGAAGCCTCCCAAGCTCACTATAATTTTGACATCGTAAAAGGCTAGAGAAATCAGTATTGTGACAAAAATTATTTTAATATCATTTCATATTTATATAAACTTAATCATTATTTATTTAATTAAATAAATTTTATATTATTAAAATATTTTCTATTTATTAAATTATTCATTTTAATATCATTTCATATATATATCCTATCATTATAGTAGATAATTTAAATAAATAATCACACACTTTCGTTTTCAGGGTGAGATTTTCAGATTCGTCGTCATTGATAAAATGTTGAATGTTTTATGAAAATGACCGTTACAATAGCCATCTGTCAACCACATTTTATCTCTCATACGTGTTTCCTACGATTTTGGCGTTCTGTACGCCTGTAACGTCAACCTAACGTTCTGTATGCCTGTAACGTCAACCTAATCCTGACACACAACCGACAGTGACGGCTTCATTGCTTCCCGCAACAGGCTTCATTGCTTCTCCTATCCATTTCATGTCATCTGCGTCCCGACACGTTTCCTGTGGAATTCGATGTGGCTATACATTTTTTTGGATTTGAATTTTGACAGAATTTGCATGTCATATCAGTTTGATAATAAATAATAAATTAATTTTCATAAATAATTTATTTTATTTGGTTTCTAAATTAATTTTTATAAATAATTAGGTCGATAGGCCTTCTTTGAAAGGGACTTTTGTCGTCCCTTTGGTTGTCACGCTGACACCTGGCGTCGGGCGGGCATAACCGCAGAGTTCTGAAAGCGCGGTCATACTCATTGCGCTGTTCTGCAGCTACTTAATTTTTAGTTGGCGTTTGAGAAATTAGTGACGTTTTCTTCGGAAGCTTATGCATTCATAAACCCAGTAGTAATGGCGCATTGTGTTCTCGAAAACCCCGGTCCACCTCGGTCCCTGTTTTGCGGTGCACCTCTGCTCTGGATCAACTATTCTCCGCTTTCCGTGCTTCCATGACGATCAAAAGCTCCAGCTTAGAGTCTACACTACCTTATTACATCTAGGAATAAGATCTTGCAAAAGCTTCATACGTTCGCTGATCTTTTCTCTTCGCACCTGTCATTCAGAGGACAAACTTATAGCTCCTCTAATTTTCAGGTTTTCATCAACATATTGTATGACTCTGACAAATTTTACAGAGGCATACTCATCCCCCAAAAACTGATATGCTTTATATTTTTTGCATAAGCCAATAACTAATATTCTTTTCCCTTTCTCTGTAAGAACATGACTCTTAAGTAGTAAAATTAGAACAATGTTGTTTTAACATTTTGTAATCATCTATCCTTGTTTGATATTTGAAAGGATTTCGATCTCTTTAACTATAGTTAGGAGCTGAGTTTTGAAACGGCCATTCGACGCTGGACTCAACTAATTCTATGCTCAAGGACTTGAATTGTATCTATGTTTTGAAAAAATATAAATACAGTTCTTCCTCATGATGAAATAGGAAGAGAATTTACCCTCTTTGCAAGACTATGGCTATCAGTAGCTTGGCCTCTCCTTGCTCTCACATGGATGTAGTCTTTGGGTGGCTCTGAAGGCTTGGCACTTTGTGCATATTGTTTTGAATTCACTTCAGGCTTCCCACTGTGGATTCCTTGTTATGCATCAGAGTTTGAATCATCCTTTTCCTTTTTAGCATATGCACTTTTGGGACGTTTGCTCTTGGATTCATTTTGTAGGAGGAAAATACCTACAAAACTGCATGTCATACAAACCTATTTCACTTAATTTGACTCAAAAAAATGAGTTAATAAGGAAGTTGGGTTACTTTGACAGAAATTATCACCTTTGTTGTTATGTTATTTACGAATGTACTTATGCGCGCAGGTGCAAAAACAAAGTAATTAGTCCCACTTGAATATAATATTTAGGGTCACAGATATAGAACTAGGGAAGCTAAATGAAATTGGGCTCAAGATAAATAAAATGTCACCAAATACTAGGATTCATAGGGAAAGGCTAATTGGGTTTAGCATTCAACGAATTTTCTGTATTTCATCTTACAAACAAAAGGTCTTGTAAACAAATTTGGTATGTGGTTTAGCCATGATTTTAAAAATTGATTATTATTATTATTGATTATAAACTAGTTCTAACTAAAAAACAAAAAAAAATGGGTTCAAGATGAGAACATGACATCAGATACCAATGCATGTAGAGGCATGCTAATTAGATTTAATCTCCACCTCGCACCCTCCTCCTGTCAGCAGAAGCTATCTAATTGGCTTTACCATTCAACCAACACCACCACTCCCCTGCTCTCAACTTTCTTCGATCCTTTTGAGAAACTTGTTTCAGGAAGTGCCAGAGTCATTGGAACCACTTTGAGCAGAACAGTGAATTGACAGACAGTGATAATTGAAAATTTTATAAGCAGCTCGAAAGGACCTCCCAAGCCATGGTAGGCAATCTCAAAATCAAAAATCAGAAGTTACATTTTACTACAGAGGCAGGTCAAACGAGACAATTCAAAAGACGAATTTCTTGGGTCTTCTCGGAGGGGAAAACACATATAAAGAAGCTGATAAATTCCAAGTCCTAGACATGAGCCTTAAAGGAAAAGTAGAACACACCTCAGTATTCTTTTCACCACGAGAAGCAATTGTCAAAGCTTCAAACCTTGCTTTATCAGTTGGCTGGATTCTCCTTTTCCTTCCGCATGTACTTTGGTGTGAACTTGAGGACTCTTCACTGGAGGCATTGCATTTTTTTTCAATTTGAGGCTGTTGCGCCCTGGCTGAACTGAAGAAGTTACGCTGAGAATGCTCAGATACCAACTTTACATCTTGCAGATGGATTCCTCTGTTGACACCATCTAGTCCATGGACTGATAATGGCAAGAGATCATCAAAGCTATAAGAGGAGTTTGGTGACCTTAATGAACCCTCTGCTGCTGGTGGCAGAGATGGATGGCGGTTCATGTCCAGAGCACAGCTTGCAATGCCAGAATGCCAACTAGCAGACGATGTTTGGTAATTCAGAACTGAATTAGCAGACACCTTGTTAAAGCTCGTCAGTCCATCAAACACATAATTTCCATTACCTTCTAATGCCATTTTAACTGAATTCGCGTCTTCTCAAATTCGTAGCAATAACACCACTGTCATCACCAGCAAGCCTATGTACCCTTTCGGATTGAGCTCAGGGATTGAACTCAGCACCTCCTAATAGTCAATTTTTAACGCTGGTGCAGAGTCAACACTCAACATCCATTGGAAACTAAGCGCTGAACATTTCCTGCAATTATTGCAGTCCACGAAACAGCATCTTGCTCAGGCATATTTTTGAACACTTTGCGTGTATCTTCAATGTTCCCACATTTTGCATACATGGTAATAAGGGAATTTCCAACTGACGTGTAGGAATCGAATCCAACTTTCAAAGTGTGGGCATGAACTTGCTTGCCATTCTCAAAAGCAGTTATGCTTGCGATAACACTCAGAACAAAACTAATTTTGATGACCCTTACGGTTGTACCATGGGGTGTGTTGATAAGCCCGAACGCAATAGCCAGCTTCTCACTATGGTGGCAAAGAATTTGTTCTTTACGCTCCTCCTTAATATCATGTAGTACAAATTTCATATTTGGCACATACCCTTCCTCTCTAATCTCCGGGACAATTTCTCTAGCGTTGCATAGATCTCCCGTGTTTGAGGATGGCGTCCATCTTCTACCCCAAATACATGTACCTTGTTCTTAATTTCAATCCAGCTACATCCTGGATCCTTTTTTACTCCTCTTTCTTTCATCAATTTTCTCACTTTGGCAACATCATCCCACTTGCCAAATGAGGCATATGTATTTGCCAGCAGAGAATAATGCTCCAGCATTTTCTGGCTCCAACATCAAAAGGCTTTCTGCAGCTCGTTTTTCTAAAGCCATATTATCATGGATTCTGCAGGAGCCAAGCAATGCCCCTAAACTCTTTAGTGAATCTAGAGTCTATCTGCATAGCAACACTGAACGTGCGACCACCTAATGCACTTCAGAAACAAAATGGCTAAAAGCATGTTAAATTCAGCAAGAAAACTGATCATTCTGTATATAATTCGCTATATGATCTACCTATTTACAATGCTACACATATCCTTTCATCCCCATTGAACGTAAAAGCACCAGATGCATTTCACAGACACAAAGGCCATTTCATGTTGAGCTATTCAAATAGTTAAAAGGACGTTTTCTCTTTGGATATATGAAGAGCTAAAATCATATCATTTATGAAATATCACATCTCTTTATATATTAAAATTAACTATTTTTAAATGTTTAATCAGGTAAAGGTGGGCAGGTTGGCTCGTGATGAGACCTCCTGTTCCAAGGACTTTTTATTTTTCTGATGTACCTCTTGGATCATGTCCCTGGTGTGGTGGCCATAGTGGGAATGCCACTTCACTTTCTTCCTCATGATCATGGTAGGCTCGCTCTTGATGATACCTCTTATCCTTCATCTAACGAATCATGTTAGCAAGCATATAAACATTTTTCTTTTTCTTCTTTTTTCTTTTATATAGAACTTTTCCTATTTATATACAAAGGGTGGTTCAACACCCCTTAAGAGTAGGGATGGTGGAAGAAGTCTTAACGTCTCAATAGAAAAATATATTCCCTTATTCTTATTTAATAATAATGATCAAAGAGAATTATGGGGATTTAGAAAGAACCATCATGACAAAAATAACCAATTATATCGGTATTAGTAGAATAATGACAGCAAAGTGATCAATAATTATGTCCTTTTCTCTCTTCTTTTATCAATTCAAAGCACTTTCTTTTTAAGATAACGATTTTTTTTATATAATTTGCTAATTTCGGTATCCTCTAGTTTTTGTATTCATTGCATAGATGTATAGTTGTTCTTTAGATGACCATGACTTTAAAAAATGGTTTAAATGATAAAACACACAAAGGAAAAAAAATGTACTCTAAAAAGATAGAACAAGGACTGCACACAAAATCGCAAAAAAAACTCGAAATTGTTGTTCATTGAGAGGAACAACAGTTGTCCCTTAATTGGAACAGCAAAGAAAATAGGTGCAAACACAAAAAAATGCAAAAATGTTGAAGTGTTTTTCCTTCCGAAAGGAACAGCAGAAAATGAAAATGTTGTTCCTTCATAAAGGAACAATAGAAAACGAAATTGTTGTTCCTTCGGAAAGGAACAACAAAAAACGAAAGTGATGTTCCTTCGGAAAGGAACAGTAGAAAAATGAAGGTGTTATTCCTTCGGAAAGGAAAATAAAAAATGAAAGTGCTATTCCTTTGGAAATGAACAACAAAAATGCAGAAGTGTTGTTCCTTCGGAAAGGCACAGCAAAATGTAAAAGTGATGTTCCTTCAGAAAGGAACAACAAAACATGAAAGTTTTGTTCCTTCGAAAAGGAACAGAAAAAGATGAAAGTGATGTTCCTTTAGAAAGGAACAACAAAATGGCAGAAATGTTGTTCCTTCGGAAAGGAACAACAGAATGCAAAAAGTGTTGTTCCTTCGAAAAGGAACAACAAAATACAGAAGTGTTGTTCCTTCAAAAAGGAACAACAAAGTGGCGAAACGTTGTTCCTTGAAAAAGGAACAGCAATGTGGTGAAAACGTTGTTCCTTCCAAACTGAACAGCAAAACACAAAAGATGCAGAAATGTAGAAATATGTATAGAAAGTAATTTACAAAAAAAAAAAAAAAATTATGTACAAAATGTAAAAGTGATCAAACTACTTAATGAACCAAAGGTGGGGAAGATTTCTCTTTCTCAACTAGAATCTGCATGTCAGAGTCTTTGCAGAGTTGCTGGTAGAAGGATTCCCAAGTGAGTGGTTTGTGGTATAATCGAACTCGGTGGCCATTTGCCTTAAAGGTGTGTCCTGATCCATCAATGGTGGTTAAGGTAATGGTACCATTATCATGTACCTTTTGGATCTCGTATGGTCTAAGCTAGCGAGTCTGGAGTTTCCCCAGAAAATCCTAGAACCTATAATCATATAAGAGTGCCCAATCTCCTTCATGGAAGACTTTCTTTTTTATGAGGACGTCGTGCCATTTGGTTCTCTGTCGTTGGATCAATGCGGTACGTTGGAGAGCAGAGAGCCTAATTTCATCCAGCTCATTAATCTACTGTAGTTTGTTAATCTGGGCCTCGTTCAAATCTAGTCTGACTTCTTGTACTGTTCTCAGGGTCTGTATTTTGAATTTGATTGGAAAGAAGGGTTCCTTTTCAAATACTAGTTGATATGGTGAATAACCAGTAGTGCTTCTCCATGTTGTTTTGTATGCCCACAAGGCTTCAGGAAATCTTGTAGCCCAATTGCATCTGTGTGACACAATAGTTTTTGTTAGTATTGCTTCTATCACTTTGTTTGTACTTTCTACTTGGCCATTTGCTTGTGGGTGATATGGAGAAGTAATTTTGTGCTGAATATGATAGTTTTTCAATGTTGCAGCAATTTTATTACCAACAAACTGTGGTCCTCCATCCGTGATTATGTCCCTTGGAAGGCCATATCGCACGAATATGTGGAACAGGAACTGGATGACAGAATCCTCTGTAGCTCTTGGCAATGCCTCTACTTCAACCCATTTGGTGACATATTCTGTGGCTACCAAACTATATGTTTTTTGATTCAATGATGGATTAATTAGGCCCACAAAATCGAGCGCCCAGCATTCAAATGGTTCAATAACTAGCTGTGGGTTCAGAGGCATCTCGTCCGATTGTCCAGGGCATCCTATTCTTTAAAAAATGTCACATGCTTGAACAAATTTCTTTGCATCTTTGAAGATTGTGGGCCAATAACATCTTGTTTGTATAACTTTGTGACCAGTTCTTTGATCTGCAAAATGTCCGCCACATGATTCATCATGACAGGCTTTCAGAATATCAAAAATTTCATCTTCACGGACACATCTCGTAATGTGCATATCTGCCTCTGTATGAAATAGGTAGCCCCCAATGCAAGAAAATCGGGTACTACGCTAAACAATCTGCTTTCATTCATTAGGAGTCAGATGTTTTGGTAATTTGCCTACTGCTAGATGATTTTCAACATCAACATACGAGGGTGTTTTGATGGTAACAACGAACAAATGTTCATCTAGAAACTGATCCTCGATTGCTACTGCGTCCACTGGTTTTGGCATTCGTGAGAGAAAGTCAGCTACAGGGTTTTCTTTTCCAGGTCAGTATTTTATTGTGATATCGAATTCCTGCAATAAAAACAGCCATCTTGTTACTCTACCATTTGTGATTGGTTTATTCACTAAATATTTTATGGCAGAGAGATCTGTGTATAAAACAACAGGATATCCAGTGATGTAATGCCTAAATTTATTTATAGCATGTATTACAGCTAAGAATTCTTTTTTAGTAACAATATAGTTCAACTTAGCAGAAGACAAGTTCTTGCTAATATAAGAAATCGCATATGGTTTTTTATCTTCTTCCTACCCAAGGACTGCTCCAATAGCCGTGTCTGAGGCATCAGATGAAATTTGAAATGGAAGGTCCCAATTTGGACCTCTGAGTACTGGTGTTGTTGACACAAGCTTTTTCAAATCCTCAAAAGCACGGTCACATTTATTTGTCCACACAAAGTCAACATTCCCTGTTAGTGCATATAGAGGTGTAACAATGTGAGAAAAATTCTCTATAAATCTTCTATAATAACCAGAAAATCCAAGGAAACTGCGTACCTCAGTGTGTGTGGTGGGAGTGGGTATTAACAAGATTATTTGAATTTTGGCCTGATCTACCTGTATCCCAGCTGCTGAAATGTAGTGACCTAGGATGAGGCCTTCAGTCATCATCATATAGCATTTTCCATGGCTTAGGTAGAGTCTGGTAGCTATACATCGTTGGAGCACCTTTTCCAGTGTATCTAGTGCTGGGTCGAAATCTTCTTCATATGGTGCGAAATCAACTATATATATTTTGAGCCCTTCATTTATTAAATTTGAAAAGATACTAAGGATAGCCCTTTGAAATGTGGTGGGGGAATTGCATAGACCAAAAGGTAAGACTCTGTAGGCAAATGTTCCCTAAGGATAGGTAAAAGTAGTTTTGTCTTGGTCTTTAGGGGCAATCTGAATTTGATTGTATCCACTGAAGCCGTCCAGGAAAGAAAATAATTTCTTTCCTGCTAATCCATCTAATACTTGGTCAATAAATGGAAGGGTAAAGTGGTATTTTTGGGTTGCTTTATTTAATTCCCTGTAATCTACACAAATCCTCCACTTTCCATTCTTCTTCAGCACCACTACAAGTGGAGAGACCCATTTGCTATCGGAGATAGGATAAATAAAGTTTGCATCTAAAAGTTTTTGTAGTTCAATTTTCACAATGTCTTTTAGATGAGGGTTAAGTCTTCTTTGGGGTTGGAAAATAGGTCTTGCATCTTTTTCTATGTAAATGTGGTGTATACATAACTGGGGATCAATTCCCTTCATATTCGGATAATCCCATGCAAATTCTTACTAATATTTTTTTAGTAGGTGGATCAATTTCTGTTCTTGTTCAGGAGTCAGGTTACTATCAATGTTTAAAGTTTTGCTTGGCTCAATCTCTACAATTTTTCTATTTGAAACAGAGGTAGTAGGTATCATCTGGTCATGAGTTTCTTTGAGAAGATCTTCTTCCAATTCATTATCAAATGTTGCCTCTATCATGTGACATTGAGATCTAGATTCAGATTGGTTAACAAAATTGCTAATAATATCATCTTCTGTTTGATCTTTGAAATCAAGGGCATCTTCTATAGTTAAGGGGGATCTAATATTTTCGGTAAGGTATGATACAGGATGTTTGTTAGTTTTTATTATCGTGACACTTGGCTGGGTTGGAGGGTATAAGGCTAGATTTTTTATATTAGGCCCTCTAGTTATGGTCATATTGCCTTGTCGACAGCCAATGTAAGCATTACAAGCCAAGGTCTGCCTAAAATTAATGGGTGTCCATCAAGTCGGTTTTTAGGGTTTATTATCAGAAAGTCGGTAGGATATTCCCAGGAATCAACGGATACCATGACATCATGTAGTGTACCTTCGGCCTAACCACTGATCGGTCAACTAGTTCTAATAAAGTGGAGGTTGGTTCTATTGATGTAATGCCTAGTTTTCGACAAGTGGTAGTTGTTAAGATATTGATTGCAGCCCCTAAATCGACTAAGGCATTTGAAAAGATTTGTCCATTGATTTGTACTGTTACTATTGGATTTCCTGGGTCTTCATATTTGACGGGTATTTCTCTTCTTGATAATAGGTCAGATAAGATACTAACTACTTGGACTGTTGGGCTATTTGTTATTCTCTGCTCTCTAATGGTTTTTTTATACATAGCTCTCTAATGGTCTTTGCATATATTGGGATGTCTTGAATGGCTTGGAGGAGTGGGATTTTTATGTCAGGTTTTAAAGTTCTCCCAGAATGCCAAAATCAGGATGTTCTATAGGTCGTGGTATAATTAATCGTTCTGGGAATGGGGGAGAAGATGTGGTTATTTGATTATGAGTTTGTTCTGTAGCCACATCTTTGTCTTGTAACGGTTGTTCTACAAGTAACTAATTTTCAATTTGAACCTTTTTATCTCCCTTGGTTTCTATAATGTGCCTTGATCTTGATTGGAGGTCATTGCATTCCCTTAGATCGGTTTCTATCTCTGGTGTTTCAATTATTTGAATATATTGAACCAGTCTATTATTTGGATTAGGGTTGGGTTGGGCTGGGAGTTGTGTTTTTAAGTTAGATTGGGGATTTTGTTGCAATGCTGGCAGTGTAGGTTGAGGCAGCGGAATGGTTCCTACTAGTTGATTCATTGGTCTTTGCCAGTTTGTCTGCCAGGCTTGACTCTGTGAAGTAGGAAGGGGCCATTGTGCTGGATATGCATTATTTTGCCAATATGGTGGGGCATAGGGAAAATTTGGCCAATTAGATTGGCTTGTTTGATTCGACCATGGTGATGATGAAGGAAATGGATGTTGTGGCTAGTTTGAGAAAGGAGGTTAATTTTTCCACATTGTATTATATTGTTGAGCATGATATTGTGGAGGCTGAAAAGAAGAAGCTGGATTGGGGAACATACCTGATTGTTGTGGCTGCCATTGACGACACTAATTAAGTAGGTACACCGGTTCTGGTTCTTCTTCCGCTTCTTTGTACGTTGCTTTCAAGCCAGGAAGTGAGGGACAACTTTATGTAGAGTGGTCTTTTGTACAAATGGCGTAAGATTGGATTGCATCTAATGGGCACTCTTTGGGGATGTGTTTCTTTCTGCATCTGGGACAGAAGATTGCCAGATTTTGCTCTGCCTCTGCTTGTTTCTGCTTAGCTTGCATAATATCGAGCTGTGTTGTCAGAGTTCCCAATATATCAGCTTTGAAATTTTCTAATAAATTTCCAATTTCTGTGTGAGTTACTCCTTCTCCAGAGATCTTGTTGTCCCTTGTAAACCTGTCATGTTCTGCTGGTTTTAGCCTTGTGCTTCCTCGTGAGCTCCTGATACATAAATCAATGATGTTAGCAAAATCCTCTTGATAAATGTCTCCTTTTCCCATAATATTCAATGTTTCAATCCATTGTTCCTTCATGCCTTTAATTAATGTTGTTTAATACATTATCAGGTAAGGGTAATGATGCATAAGGAGATCTTTGAAGATTACACTGAAAATGTTCAACATATTCTTCTAGTGTTTCGTTAGGTCTAGCTACCATCTGAAATATTTCATCTTTTAACTCTCTAGATCTACAATAATCTTGATATTTCTTTAGGAAA
>APFE030558800.1:0-16100 GCA_000404065.3 Pinus taeda | reverse complement strand
GATACACAATACCGTTGGCTTAAATACCATGAGAAACCCCACGTGTGGGCGCTTAACTGCCTTGAAGTGTGTGCACTGGGGGTACGCACCCAATGAATGGGTATCCTGCGGGTATGTACGCACTTTATATAAGACATGCCTGCGTGTACGCACCTTTTGTACGGTGTGCCTGCGTACTCCTTATTTTCTTCAATATTTGAGAACTGTTCATCAATGCTTGCTATTGACCTATATGGGTTGCCATCAAGGACAACACTTTAGCCATAATGCCAATCATCTACAGTGCATCCAACAGCTACTTTGTGACTAAGTTGTGTGGCACCAACCTCTGTAGCGTAGCTCCCCTCGGCACCCTTCTTTCTTCCATTACACAACCCTCTTACCTCGTCTTTCCAATTTTTGGGAAGTGTAGTTTATAGTCCCGCACTTCCTTGCAACCACCTAGAGTACTAGTACTATCCCGCCATCATATAGTCATTGCGCAAGGTCAAGATCACCCTTGTACAACTTCAATCGACTGCCATTAACTCTTCTCGGAAACAACTCTCCATTCAGCTTCATGAGTTGAACTACGCCACCATCTGTAATTTCCTTTACCACATAGGGTCCCAGCCAATGCATTTGAAACTGTCCAGGAAATTTTGTAAGCATGTTTTCATATAGTAAGACTAAATCATCAATCGGGAAGGTGTGCTGCTTTATATGTCGATCATGCCATGCCTTCTCACGCTCCTTTTTCACCTGTTGGTAAAATCCTGCTAAAACCCAATCCTCCTCCAATTCCATCAATCGTGTTAGGTGCTCCTCCATAGTCTCGTGATTAGCCATATCAGTCAGCACTACAATCAGTAGAATCGGCACAATATATTCCATGGGCATCATAGCCTCTTGTCTATAGACCAACCTAAAAGGGGATTGGCCTATCATCTTTTTACAAGTAGTTCTATATGCCCCCAGGACTACTGGTATGCATACATACCAGTCATTTTGCTTCGTGTTACAAACCTTCATTAGAGAGCTCTCCAAAATTTTGTTGAAGACTTCAACCGTACCATTAGCTTGAGGATGATAGGGCATACTTTTCTAATGATAGACCTAGAATTATTCAAGCATTGCGGAAATCGTTTTATTTTGGAAGTGTGTACCCCTATCGCTCATTAATATCTCACTACAGCCAAATTGGGACAAGATATACTCAAAGATAAACTTTGTAGTGGTGGTTGCGCTGCAGTCCTTTATCAACTATGCTTCCGCCCATCGCGTCAAGTATTTAGTTATTGTAATAATATATCACTCTCTAGTCTTTTTCCCTAGTGGCTGGATCGGACCCACAAAATCAATCGCTTATTTATCAAATGCCTGCAAAGTTATTTATGAATTCAAGGGCAATTCATCCCTCTATGATGGTCTCTCCATCCTTTGGAAAGAATTGCATGCCCTACAATATGCTTTTGAATCCTTATGCACTGTTGTCCACCAAAGTCCTGAATGCAAGATCTTCTGTGTGGTCGCTCTTCCTATATAGTGGCCTCCTGCAACTCCTCCATGTGCTTCTGCGAGAATGCTCGATCATTCAAACTCTAGGACATATCAGTGTAGTATCTCATCGCAACCCATTTTATATAGGTGTCCAACGATCATAGGAAAATCAACCGCGCGACCCACCAACTCCTTCTTTTGCTGCGTAGAATATCTTTCTGGGGCTATGCCAGTTGACAAAAAATGGATGATATCAGCAAAGTGATCGTCTCCAACATGAATAGAAAAGAGTTGCACATCAAGTAACCCTTCTTCCAAACTAGTAGGCTCATCACCAATCTAAATCTTGGAGAGATTATTAGGACCAATATTCAATCATCTGGGCTTCACAACTACCTCAAAATCATACTCCTAAAATAGAAACAACCATCTATATATCTTCCCCCCCAACACAGGCTTATTGACCAGGTACTTTAATGTAGAATGGTCTATATACATCTTGAAGTGCATGCCTAATAGATACTGCCAGACTGTTTGTAGCACTTACACCATAGCTAGTCCTTCATGTTGTGTATTCAATTAGTTCTTCTCCACCTTAGACAACTTCCTACTTTTGAACGCCATAGGACGATCAATATCACTTTCACTTGGTTGGGTTAGCATCGCACCTAGCACAATACAAAAAGAATCCACATGCACATGAAACTCCTTTTTCCAATCGGGGAATACCAGATTGGGTGCGGTGACAATTTTGTTCTTCAAAATATCTAAACTATTCTAACACTCTTCATCCTAGCAGAATGTCATGTCTTTGTTCAACAGTTTCTCCATTAGCGTAGTGATTTGAGCATATGCCTTAATAAACTCTCTCTAATACCCTATAAGGTCCAATGTCGCATGTAGTTGATTTACATTCTTCGAGGCCTCCAAATTGATAATAATTGCTATTGTTGTAGGATCTACCATCAATCCCTACTTGCAAACTTCATGACCTAGAAATATTCCATAAGGAACATAGAAGATGCATTTTTTCAAATTTAGGGTGATCTAATGTCTACAATAGGTGTCCAACATAAGGCGCAAAATAGCAACATGGAGCTTTACTAACCCAAAGACTGTCCCATCATCAAACTAAAATTCTAAGAACTTGTGGATGAATTACTTAAAAGCTATAATTACTACCTGTGAGAAGATCTTCGGTGCATTCTTCAATCCAAACGGAATTATTGTATATTGAAAACATCCCCATTTTATTGTGAAGGTGGTCTTGTTGCAATCCTCCAGTGCGATCTTGATATGATGTTACCCCGCGAACCCATCAGTGAATGAATAGGCTTCCTACCCTTCAATATCCTCCAAAACTGCATCTGCAAATGGTATTGGAAACAAATCATCAACACAAACATCATTGATATTCCTCAGGTCTACGCATATCTAGATTTCATCCTTTTACTTTTTCTCCTGAACTACCATAGGACTTACCCAATCTGATTCCTCCACTAGCTTAAGGATCCTAACTTCGAGCATCTTGTCCAACTACTTGCGCACCTTTCCCTTACATTTGGGATTCAAATAGTAGGGTCCTTGTTTTACAGGCTTCGCGTCTAGCTTTAAAGTAATTTTCATCACATGCAGATCCCCAACTATCCCCTTCAAATCTGGGAACTTGGTGGGAAACAAGTCCTAGTATTTACGCTGCAGTTCTGTGACCTTATCAACTATATCCTCTTCCCAGTAGTCACCTATCTTTGCAAACTTTGGCTACACGGCTGATCCAATGTTTACCTATCTAGTCTTCAAAGGCTCTACTATGTCAGGGATTTTTGCTTTGAGTCCTTCAACTTTTCATTGTCTCTCAAACTCCGGGATGCTGATATTTCTAGGATCATATTCCTCTTCTTTTGTGGTCACGTTACAACATTACATAGCATGGCGTAGCTATGTATTCTAGTCTGGTTGAACCCATTCTACTGGGTCCTTAGGTATTCTAAAGATCACAACCTTAATTTCTTGGAGCGCTTCATCAATACATTCAAAGTCATCCTCAAAGCTGAAGGTTAACAAGAAACTCTCCGTGGGGATATCCCACTCATTTGTTCAATGGTGTAACTTTGTTTCCAAGTACCAATTCATCGAAATGGTATCCAACATATGACAAAAGATGTGCACCCATTCAGGCAGAGGTTCCTCTCCCCATGCTTTAGTCCACTACTCCAAATGTTCACGCAGATCGTCTTTTCCAGTGTATTTCTCCATTATACCAGAATTGGCATACTTGAACGTTAGCTTCATCACTCTCCTATATTATTTCCAATTAGTGAAGTTGTCCTTATGTGTACCCCACCAACGGGCAGGCATAGCGTGCAGCACCAAATCTAGTGCCTGGAACCGATGCTCTTTTGGCACCTCCCTTTCAAAATTATCCAGAAACAAATTAACATCATCTAGACCATCATAAAGAGGGATATTTCATACCTCAGTGGATACGCATCGAAGCAATTTGGTTAATAGGTTGTAGTGTAGCAAAGAGACTTCATGTAGTGTGTTCTGCCAATGCTCAAGTTCTTCATTAGAATTTGAGGTGTAGGAGCTATCTCTATCCCATGTAATTCATCCATTGGCTATAGGATTGGTGCAATTCTCATCATGTGTAGTGATCTTATATATCTGATCTAGATCATCCTCCTCCTCATAATTGCAGACTTGTTCTGTGTATCGCACACCTTCAGATGGATGTAAGGGAACAATTACCCGGAGTTCTTTCCTCTCAAATATCATTCTACATTTCTTAAGATTAATGACTGCATCCATATCGAAGACAAATCAATTCCCAATATCGTAGGGTAAGGATTCATATCATCCACTATCTCTATCACTTCAAAATTGGCCAAAGCACTTGCTCCTTCAATATCAACAGTTATCCCATATAGGCACCCCATAGGAATGATTTTCTACTGATTGGCCATGCAAAGCTAGATAGGAGACCACTGCAGCACAGGTCTCCCCATTCTTTCCCAAGTTTGTTTTGGGAGCACATTCACATCTCATCCTAGATCAAGAATTACCTTCTCCATTTCATACTCTTTGATTTGTGTTGTTAGCCTCATTTCATGACCTGTTCGTTTCTTGCTTTTGCCCATTTTTTGTACAACACACTATTTTGGATGAGGTTTGAACTTACCTGCATAGTTATCAATTAACTCTTGAAGCCCTTCTACCACCTTTCTATCCCGTAACAACTTCATACAAGTCTTCAGAAAGGTACCTAATAATGAAGGATCAATGTCCTTTGCTTCATTGGTTCCACCAAACTTCGCATGAATTTCCAAGGTAGAGGCTTCAGTGAAGCTCTTTTTGTCTTCCATAAAGGTTTCTCTAGCCCGGTATAGATTGAATCCAACTTCTTTCTCAGTATATTTGTGTACCCATCCTCAAGTTTCCGGTTGCTTTCCTTTATCTTCCCGAGTGGCCATACCACTTCGCATTACTATATTAATGCTAGGCTCTTCCTCACAAGGCTCCTCTCATGTCATCTAAATGTTCTACATAGGTGTCTGCATCTTCTTCTCCTACATATTGGCTATTAATACCGGGAAATCTTCTATTACATGATTGAACTGTCGACAATACTGGCAGGATTGATGCATTGGGTTCTGATAGTTGCATGCAAAATGACCGGCCTCTCCACAATTATAGCAAATGATTTGTCTGCAACCCCTTTGATGAGCCTCAACATTGGGTAACTCTATGGACCTTAATACACCTCCAAGGTTATTAAAATCAACTATTCTCATTTAATTAATTGTTAAGAGGCTTTGCTTCAGAAGAATGCTAAGTTATCATGTGTGTAATCCTACTGTCCTAGGCATGCAATCTGAAATAACCAAACACTCTATTGTTGTGCATGTAAATGAACACCATAACTCCTTTTTCCTTTTTGTCCTTTTCTTGTGTAAAAAATATGAATGTTAAATCCTCTTGGTGATGTGGCAGGTGGGTTAGAGATGGTGGTGAAAGGTCATATGGCTTGGGAGGTAGGTAGGGGTCTTCTCCTATCTTCCTGGATGATTTTTCCACAATTTGGCCTCAAAACAGGCCACTACAAGTTGTCCTATAGGATGTCCTAATGCTTCCTATAGGATGTCCTAATGCTCTTACAAGATCCCCTGTATTCCTACAAGATCTGGCTGAGAGAAATAAGAGTGATTTGAAAGGTGGTGTAGGGCTTAGGGAAGGTGAATGGTGGGAGAAATAAGGCAAGGGAGTGACTAAGACTTCTTCAGAGCTCAAAACAGAGTTTGTAAGATGGTTGGATTTGCTCAACAAACCCGGAAAGTTGTTAATATGGAAGGATGAATTGTTTGAGGGACTTAGTGGAAAAAGTGATGATCATGGATGGATGAGGTTAGGATGGGGTTGTTGGTCATGAGATCTCCCTGCACTATTGGAACTCATGCACTGCATCAATCACTGGCATTTATCCATGAATCATGTTAAATAAGAAATATTTTCAATCAACTAAAGGAAATATAATTTTATTATCTAGTTTCCTAGCTCATGCATGGAAATACTTCCAAAACAATGTGAAACACTATGAGATATAATACAAGGTTGAAGATATTAGAGATGGCAATTTAATCCTATTCTTGAAAACTAGAAAGATGCTTGCCTAAGTAGCAGAAAACCCTAAATTCCATGAGAAATCAGAATTTCCTCAAACCATGGTCCCTAAAGGGACAAGTGAGGCAAAATCCACCTGCTAAAAACATTTTGGTATTCCTTTATCTTTCTAAGCTACTACTAAAGTAAGGCACAAATGGAAGCAAACTAATCCAAATTCACAACTACTTGCAATGAAATAATTCTAAAACAATTCAACCATTAATCTATGAAATCAACTAAGCATACAAGTACAAGAAGAGAAGCCTTTGCTGCTAGGGTTGGGCCCTAAGCCAAGAGCTTCAGCCCTCCAAGTCAACTCAGTGTTAGATCATGGAAATTCTCATTCTCATTATCATATCAGAAAAATTACATAATAATGTCTTCCACAAATCTTGAACTCGAAAATGCTTAGTGCTCTTACATAAAAATCTAAATCGTAATGAGGCTCTAGGCCTTCTTATTTATACAACTAAAGTAATCAATGACTTACTTAAATCTAGGGAGGCTTGGTTCCCAAACTCAAGATGAACTGGCTCTTAACTGTCATTGGCTTGCATGCCTTTTGATCTTCATGACTCGGCTGCTTGCAACTCTGAGCTAGTGTGATTTAATGGAGGAAATTTGAATGAGTGAGGATTATATGAGTAGTATCTATCTCCTAAAATATCTCCTCCTTGTCTCATTGGAGTTTCTACTCTTAATTAGCCAAAATTTCCATGATTTGTTCTCAAAAACCTACAATCAATGCACATTAGACCACTAGACATAACATCTTACTTTTACTCATCTCATTAAGCAAAATATAATTAAAATATGTAAGGAATTATGAGAAGAGTTGATTTTAATAAGCTTGGAGGTGTATTAAGGTCCATATAGTTACCCAATGATGAGGCTCATCACCCTTCCAGCCCCTCCTCCTCCTCCTCCTCTTCCTCGGCCTTAGAATCCTCCACGCACTGCACTTGCACCCTGGTCTTGGGGCCAGTTTTCCGTTTGCTTTATATACGTGGGGATCCGCTCCATCATCAGTTCATAGCTCCGGCAATTGTGCTCATCATGCCCAACTAATTTACAAAAAGTACAATATAACTACAGTGTTGTCTGCACAAACTTTTTTAGGATATGATAGTTATCAATCGCATGTTTCCCGACTATCTAACAAATAGCGCACCATAAGGGTACTCCGTGCTTGGTCCAATAATGTTTTCTTGATTTAGAGGAACAATGCCTACCCCAATGAGGTAGTTTTGATAAACAAGATAGTGGTCCTTATCATGACCCTGGCCCTTACACTTTAGGCACCAAACTTTTGCACGCAGCTTGGGCTACACTTCTTTTCCCTTCTTCAAGCTCTGTAACTCCATGTGTAGACTGGCCAACTGTGATTGAATCTGTTGTACTCCTAGATTTGTATCTTGCATTGGGGAAGCCTCCAATCTCACGGAAATCTCCAAGGCTTCAGCTTGCATTCCCATTTTATGTTGAGACAGTGGCATTCTCAAATAAGGTAATAGCGAAGCAATGTACCAAACTTTGTGTTGATCATCAGTGATCTTCATATTAGCCTGTTGAATCATACATTTTAGTCTTTGATCAAAATCCCATGCGGACTCATTTACCCTCTACTGAGTCTCCTTAAGCTATATTAAGGATTGGGTTTGAGATTTAGGCTTCTTAAACTCATTATTCAGTGCTTGTTGATTTTCTAGCATAGTCTCATTGGGCTTATCTGTGCAAAAATTGATGTACCAACTCAGCACCCTGTCTTGCACTGTTATGACTAGCTGTGCTTTCTTCATATTATCATCAGTGATTTGTTGTTTCATCCATACAACATCTGTGATGAACCAAAATTGTTTGGGATCTTTAGCTACCACACCCTTAAACACAAACATCTTCATTGTATTCACCATATTAAATGATGGATGTGGAGGTGGAGGTGGAGGCAGAGGTGTAGGTGTAGGTGTGTGAGGCGGAGGTGGAGGCAGAGATGGAGTAGATGGATGAGGTATCCCTGCAATACCTTGACTCACAAGTTGTACAACGTTGTGCGATGTTCTCAGAATATTACTCTCTTCATCACTATAAGAAGATCCTAAAAACGGACTATATTTAGAACCTGATTCTTTATTCCTTCTGAATGCTCTCCCACTTCACATAGTCCCAAACATCAATTTAAAGGCATAACCAACTTTTCGCACTGTAGCATCATAATCCAAGTCTTTAGATATTTCAGGTACTTACTTCTTGGTCCTTTGAAGAACCTGGGCACTGCTTCTCTTTAGCTGGTGGACGTATCGATCACAAATTCAATGATGAATCCTCCTAGAATAAGGTCAATCCAGTGATTGATGACCCACACAATTTTTTTTTTTGAAGCCTCCAAGCACTTTACCAGTTTAGGGGTCCACACAATAAGGTCGTCAAGCTTCAATGTACCTTGACTATCTGCTAATTTGGACAGCCACCCATGCAATTCATAGGGAAAAGAGAAGAAGAATATTTCGTGTTCGTCTGTATATAGGTATCTATTCATCCAATCTTCCTTTGACAAGCATGAATTTATATTTACTTGAGCTGCAAATGCATGCATTTTCCAATCGACCCACTTTTAAATTTCTTTCTTAGTGGGGAATCACTTATCACACATCCCTTAACAATATCTCAGTCCCAACAACAGAACCATTTATTGGCTTGTAGGGGCCTAACCCAGGTTCAAAGTTAGCTGCACCAACCAACAAAACCCTAAACTACTATCCCTTTCAGCAACAACCCATGTAGCATAGGTTGTAGTCTCACCCAAAGTAGTATTGGGGGATGACAGAACTAGGTTCTTGTAGCTAGAGGCCTATGTGATAGGTTCTTGTGGTTCCCAGGGCTTGTTTCTATCTTCATGACCCCAAACCCTTATGAATAGATAATTACAGTAATCTACTTTAAACAGCTTCCATATCTTTGCTAAGGCCTTTAGTTATTCATAACATGTATAAACAATACAAATCTACCATTTTTACACACAAGATAAGTATGAATTTAGATAAATTGCATTATAGAGCAGAAATGAAAAAACTTGTAGAAGTAAAAAATATTACACAAATGCACAAGAATTGGCTCAAAACTATCTTTATTAGATTTAATCATTCAAATATAGACTCCTTTTCCCTACGCACTCACCTGCAAGGGCCCATGCACTCACCCTATGGACTTACCTAGGTCTCCGTGCACTCAGCTGCATGAGCCTTGCCCTTTGGCTAAGTACAGGAAATAGACCTTTCCTGCCTTAGCTTACTTACCCTTGCAAATATTTATATCAACTAGATGATCCCTTAGGCTCACTATTACTCTTCTATTTATAGCCTTGCTTTTACAATACCATAGTTAGCGGACCATGGGAGGGTCTCAAAACCTTCCTATCACCTACCCACATAAGGGACTAAAGCCCCTTTGACTCTGACTATCTTCTCAGTTTGCTTCCATATTTCACGGAGACTTTACATCTTTACAAAAAGAAATTAAAAAATTTACCAAAATTTACCCCAATGACCCCTTCCCAACAAACACATATTCCAAGTTGAATGGTGGGAAAACACTATAGTGGAAATCACTTTTGGTTTAATAATGGCTATGGAAATTGGAAAATACATTGGCAAAGGGAAAGATGTAATAATTGGCATTCAGATATGAGAATAAAATAAAATAGGATAAGAGGAAGGTGAAGAGACAGAAATTTTCACATAGGGAAAGTAGAGGAAAAATTAAGGAAAATGAAACAAAAAGGAAAAAGGAAAGGAAGAGACTATCAATGATAAAAGGAAACCTATGAAATAATTGACAACTTTTTGCCAGCTTTTGTCAGGTTAGCTTTTGGCTCTCATACATTCTAGCACACTTCGAGCATTCTTGGAGCACTCTAGCATTCACTTGGATTTGCAAGAAGACAAGTAAGAAAGAAAAGGGAAAGGGAAGGGAAGGAAGGAAGCATAAGGAGGAAGTTGGATTAGAAGCTACAACAAGCTTACTTTGTAGGTCACGAGTTCCATGTGTGATCTCCTTTCTCTTTTTTGGATGCATGGTGTTATCACTTAAAACCACAGTTCACCTATGTCCAAAGATTCATATAAAAAAAAAAAAAAAAAAAATTGTTTAAATCAATAGGTTTCTATGTGTGTCACTTTGAAATTAGAATTTCAAAAGGTATTGATGTGAGTCCTTGTAAAAACCGTTAGATACCCTCCATCACTATTGTTTGAAGCATGTCTTGTCTTGCTTACATCATTTGTACTTTGCACAGTTTCGCAGCGCAGTCTGATTAGCCAATTTAGATGCGCAATGATTTCTCCACCTTTTCGCAGCATATCATTTACCAGCCATTTAGTAGCGCGTGTTGTAAATTCAAAACTGTCAGCGCTACGAAATCGGGGATTCGGGTTTTAGTAGCGCGTTTTTTCTTGAAATGTCAAGTCTGGGGGAATGTGTCATTAGGTCCGTCCATATTTTGTCAGTTGATGTCTTCTCCAGGTCATGATAGAATATCATTCCACCATAAGGTTTAGGATCACACACATGACAATCATTCTAAGAGATCTTATAAGGTATGGTTGTGTCATAATGTATATTCATGGTGTGTAAACGTGCCTGCTGTATGACAAGTTGTTTTTTTTTAAAGAACGCAAACAAGCCCGAGTTTTTATTTAAAGGATCATTGCAAGTGAGCCTGCACTCCGAAACAAGCGAGCCTGCACTCTGAAGCCGAAAATTGTGTTTGAATTGTTACCACTGTTAGTTCTCTGTGTGAAGATATCCGAAGCAAGATGGAGAAAAGAGTACATCGATCCGGTAGGTGCCTGAGAACAGAGCCAGAGGGGCTTGATATTACGCTCAGAGATGAAGATGTAGCAAGAGCCTTTAAAAATGCTGGTTGCTGGAGGTTTTGCGAAAAGTTGAAGGGAGGACATGCAGAGGTAACGAAAGCTTTTGCATTGAATTTCACTGGCTTAAATTCTAAGGTATCAATGCTAGAGTTTCCTGTGTCTCCGGAAACCATTTCTATTGTCACCAAAATTCCGAGAGGAGGACATGAATGGTTCAAGAATTTTAAATTCGACATGACTCCCTGTAAAGAATTTTTGAAGGAACAGTATGTAAATGAGGACCTCACCAAAGTTGTACCGAGGAATTATATAAAAGAACATTACGCTCTGCTCCTTACAGGCATCCAGAAATACCTAACATGTGAGGGAAGGTACAATAAAATCTATTCCTATCATTTCAAACTCTTGTTGCATTTCACAGGTAAAGCTTCAATAGATATCCCTTTCTATTTGTTCAGAAGTCTTAGCAAAATGTGCGACAAAGTCCAGTTAAGGAAAGATGATTGTGAAACATCCTTGTTTCACCATGGTTTAATAAAATTGCTGGTGTTAGATGGTTTGCAAAAGATTGGTAGAGATTGGGATGCTTTTATTTTTATGGCCGGCTTTCAAAACAAAACAGGCCTAACTCCATTGCCGGATAGGGAAAAAGAAAGAAGAATTGAAGAACCTACCTTGGCTGAACTCAGAAAGGAGGTGAAAGACCAAAGGAAGCCCAAAATCAAGTCAAGGAAATCAGAGAAGTCTGTGGTCATAAAGGAGACACCTAAATCATCAGCAAAGGAGACACCCAAGTCACCAAAGGAGAAAAACAAGCACCAAAAAGATGCACCAGGACCAAGTGGAATTGAACAAGCCACAAGAATCAGAACCAGAAGTCAGCTAACCAGAGAAAAAGGAAAATCAATAGCAGTGGAAGAAAGCCCTATGTCAAAGGCTAGTCTAAAGGATTTTCTGGAGGCAATTGATTTCGAACAAGCCACATCAGTACAGGTTGAGTCAATGCCTATTGACCTAACCCAGTCATCACCTGATAGCACCAAAAAATCAAAAGCCTCAAAAAGGCTAAGGTTTGAGGAATCTGGTAAGGAATTTATGGTCAAACCCCGAAGGCCAATCACCAGGAGACAAATCCAAGTAGCGGAGCAAGTCCACAAAGATGAGGTAGCTGTCAAGGTATCTGAAACAAAAGAAATTTGACAACTGCCTAAAGCAGAGAAGGCAGAGGAAATCAAAAGAAAAATATATACCAGAGGACAGGCCAAAGAAATGGAAAAGCAGATAGCTCAAGCAGAAAAAGCAAAGGAAGTCAAAAAGAAAGATATGAAGAAAAAAGTTCCCATTGTCAAGGAAACCAAAACCTCATCTTCAAAGGAGCAATGGGAGGCAGCCGAGGAAGAAATGGCTAATTTAGAGAAAACTGTATCAGAAATTGCAGCCATGGAAAAAGAACTTGCAAAACTAAAAGCTCAGTTAGGCAAGTTAGCTGCCAAATAAAAATTACAAATTTTTAAGGTCAGATATTGCCCCAAGTTTTTGTTTTATTTTCCTAAGTTCATTGGTTTTTTGAGGCATATATAAAAGGAAGACAAATTAGGAATTCTGGAGCCAAAAGCGAAGCTGTAACAGTCACAAAGTAATTAATAAATTCATTAAAGACTGTAATTTTGGAAAAGAACAGCAGTTTCGTAGCGCGCTACGAAACTGCTGTAGATGACTGTTTTATAATAAAAAATGAAATTGATGCTGAGGTCAACAAATTTTGAAAGGGAATGGTTCGAGGACAGGAAAGAAACCATACAAGGCTGCCAAAGCGTTCAAAGAGTGACAGGTAAAAACATTGGAGCAAAAAGGTGAAACATTTTGGTTTTTTGCTAAGTCTTCCTAAAGCTACTTTATGACCGAAATATTAGGGTTCTGGTAGGGTTACCGAAATTTTGGGTTGAACACATGTCCAGTTCACAACACATCCAGATCATTAGGCATATGATGTTATGCGTGGTCATCAAAGGTATTAAACAGCTTCAAGCACGTTCTTTTGGAAATAAAGATTAATGGAAGGCAGGGACCGTGAAAACAGAGCATATATCGTCACCAAATAATGAGTCATCAGCACAGTTGGAATCCAAGGCAGCTCGTTCAGAGAATTCTTCTCAAATGCATCTCGACCACTACAGGAAGGATACAGGTGTCAAAGCTCAAGAAAGGCATCGTACACACGAGGAGATAGAATTAGAGTTTAAATATGATTAGGACTCTATGTATTTACTGCACAATACCTGATGTATTTAATAAGTTTGTTTAAGAATAGATAAGGTTAGTTAATGATAAACATCGAGCTCCCCTCATGCTAGAGGAGGAGTCTCAAGTAGTTTAAGTTTTGTTTTCCTATATATAGGAAAAACTCTGATGTAAATGGGGTTGGAGATTTATGAGAAAAAACAGAGTTTTTATGTTGGCTTATGTAAAAAGACTTTGACAGTAATAGAAACAGTACTTTTTCTTCCCAAGATTCATCTTGTGTTTCAAATGCTCAGAGTATATGTGGTTTGGTTTTTTGATTCATCTTGTTTTACAGTTCACTAAACATGCAATCACTCTGAATTCACTTTGTGCTCAGACTTTCTGTGTATGTTTTGTTGAGTTGAGGTTCTTCTTAGTAAATGTTATGAGCATTGAGACATTATATGCCTTGGTTTCCATGATTGAGTAGCTACTTGTTTACTGTAGAAGTGTATGACTCCATGAGCCCAATGGGAGAAGCCTAATCTTGTTGTTCCAACCAGCTTAAAGTTTATCTACTATTTAAAGAGTTAGCCATCTTTTCTTGCCTTAAATGCATATCAAAAATCTGTGAGAGAGCCCTCTCTGACTAAGGAGGCTAAACCTTAGTCTAAAGCCTGGTTTGAAACAGTTGCATGAGATCTTACTAAGTAGCATCCCTTAGTGCATGATTTTATGATAACATTTTGGTGCATCTGCCGGGAGTCTGATGATTACTCATTCCCGAAATTATGAGTTTGAATTTCTGAAGGTAGAAGGAGTTCAAAGTGATGTTCGAGGCTGCATTCTACCTTGGTGACTCCATTGATTCTTAAAGTTTTAAAGGTGGCTTCGAGAGGAAGATATACAAGGAGTAATCCTGACCCAAATCCACCTAGTCCTGTGGAGAATCCTAACATCATCTCAAGAGGAAGACAAAGATTTTCTGAGATACCAGGTACTTCAAATATTTCAAAGTCTTTGTTTCCTGAATTTTCAAGAAGTCCTGAAAATAAAATTGTTGATGATAAAGTTCAAGAGGTTTTATTAAGGTCTGAAGATGAAGAGGAATTGATTGGTATCATTTTGGATTTACAAAAGAGAGGTATTGATACTTCATCTTTAGTATCACAGAGAGATAAAGAAGAGTTTTGGGAAATTGTTACCTCTGAATTGTTATTAGAGAAAGAAGACTTGGAACAGCTCAAGGAGCTTGACCCTTTTGAGGTTTTGCTTAAGTCTAAAACTGGCTTACCTCTCCCAGATTGGAGCTCTTTTGTTAGTGGTTTACAAAGTCCAAATAGTCCTTTTCGTACTCACACTTTGTCTTCAGCCTCTGCTAGTCCACATAGCCCTCAGACAGCATCTCATACTAGTTCTGGTCCTGCTGGTCATACGATACCTATTGTAACAGTTCCCCCATTCCTTATGGCTGTACCTGCTAGGTATGCTCCTCTAGCCCTTCCCCAAATTTTGCATGATCTCCCTAGCAAATATGCTGCTAGAATTCCAACATGGGGAGGAGATGAAGACATTACAGCTGAAGAACATGCGGATAGAATCAATGACTTTGTTGACAGAGAGGAAGTAGATGATGAAGATGTAAAATTAAGATTATTTGCTCAAACTTTTATTGGGGAAGTACGAAAATGGTTCAAAGCCTTAGGCGCTGGTAGCATTCATAGCTGGGATAAATTTGAAGATAGTTTTCTCAAGAAATGGGGAAATAGAACTAATCCTGTTCAGGCTCTCACTGAATATAATAATTTAAGAAGAGCTCCAGAAGAAACTATTCAAAATTTCTCCAAGAGATTTAATAAAACATATAATTCAATTCCAGCACATTTGAAACCTCCTGGAGCTTTGGCTCAATTAAGGTATGCTGAGTCCTTTGATTCAGATTTCTCTCTTTTACTCAGAGAGAGAGAGTCTGCTACTTTGGCCGAAATGCAAAATGATGCAGTTAAAGTAGAGGCAAACATGCTTGCTGTCAAAAAGTCAAAATTCCAAAGACTAAAGTAAAGGAAGAAGAAAAACCTTCTACATCTGCTCAAGAAGACAAGTTTGAAACTGTCATAAAAACTATGGAAAAATTGATGGATCAATTAGCACTTGGAAATACTGCTGCTCCCTAAGCACAGCAAGAATCTCGGTTCAGGAACCCTCAGTTCAGAAGGCCTCAGAATCAGCAGAGGCCAAGAGATAATAAAAATCAGCAAGCAGATCCTCCAGTAAGGCCTCCTTTTCAACAAAATATGATAGATGAAGAAGAAGGACCTGAAGAACCTGAGGAATCTATTCATTGTCTTGATGAAGAAGATTCAGAAATTTTCCTAACAAAGGAGGAACATGATGAGTCCAGTCAGTTAAAGGCCGAGGAGGAATCCTAAGATTTCTTAAAGGGCTATCAGCATGTCATATTTGAAATTCAAAAGCAGTACAATCTGAGAAACAGAGACGTCCCTATTACAGCCAACAAACCTCAGCCCAAGAAGAATGTTTCAAAAGCAGTGGAAGATCAGAAGGAAAAGTCAAAGCAGATTGAAGAAAAAGGTGATTCTCCTCTTGCAAGAAGTAATAATCAGACCCCTGCTCCTCCTAAGGAAATTGAAAGGTCTACTTCTGTTTTCAATATAGAAAATGAGATTGCTAAAATCAAAATAGCAGTCCCATTTAATGAAATCCTAAAGGTAGACAAATATAGAAATAAGATTGTGGAAATGCTTAATTCTCCACCAGGAGGGGCTGATATTTTAAATGTGCAAGAGGATAGTCCTATCATATGTTTAGGTCCAAGACTTGAAGATGAACAGAATGATGAGTTTC